>JAQIXQ010002655.1:0-10036 GCA_034700485.1 Pseudosinella alba | reverse complement strand
GAGTAGAGATGCCGAGAATCAGTCCGGGATTGATTTAGTTCCACTAAATCAGAATGCAGGCACTGTGACCGAGCCTGAGTATGAGGGACAGTCAATGTTGCTTGCTGTAGCATTTCACAGTGAGAAAGTGGAGCGATCTGAAGTACTGATGCATCCCCTTGTTCAACTTTTCCTGTATCGGAAACTAAAAGCCATTAAGTTTTGCATATGGATATCCATGGCTTTTCATGTAAAATAATTTGTTTCTAATCATAATCATGACGGATTCAAACAAATAAGCAAAATGTCAAAATGCCCATTTTATTTTTCCTGATAGCTTATTTGGTCAGGAACCTGCATTGGATTTATTGTCTACCACGCGGATTTTTCGAAAGCACGGAATGTTAGCAATGTTTCAGAATCATCTTCGCTGGAAGTGGATGATGTTACCTTGAAGACTCCTGATGAGGATAGCGAGACGGAATGGACTTCCGATATGATCTGGAAGCTATGTGGGCTTATTGGTTTTGTTATTATGTATGCTAGCTCCCTTATCAAGGAAGTTATTGAGGCTTGTCTCTGCCCAAATAAAAAATATTATATTTTTCAACTGGAAAATATGGGACAATGGATTCTCATCGGAAGCATACCCTTGATTTGGGCACATGACACTTTTGCTACGGTAAGTTACCCTTGCTGCTTTCTCCCTTGCCAGTTCAAATTATGAGATTTTTGGATGAGAAAAATTGTATTATGTGAAATTAATTTTAGATTGGAATATTTATGGCTGGTTTGCTTGTCCTTGGTCAAATGAATAAATCGGAAAAGTGCGGGATTTACATGGAAATGTTAACTAAGGTAGGACAGGATACAATCCCCTGACTTAAGCAAAATATTTAATCACACTTTTGCTATCTGAATGTTTGTATATCTTGTTTTTAGGTGACAATAAAGATTGGAACATTCATCCTCTTTTTCTTTCCTCTCATATGCACCTGTGCCCTCATCTTTAACCGTTTGCTTCCAAATGTAAGCTAGTCTGAAAATCTTTCATGTAAGAATACAAATTATTTCTTTGGATTTTAATTTAAGAGAACGGTTTTCAACAGAAAGACGCATTCCTGTTTCTTGGGGTGATCCCCAAAGTTGTTACAATGATGACTGGGGAGGTAGGATATGATGAGATATTTCACGGGAACAAGAACACCACGGATGGTACTGCTGCAGATCCTGACCCTCCTGCTTTGGCCAAATTCATCGTTCTCTTTTTTGACGTCGCGGTGATAATTGTGCTTCAAAATCTGTTGATTGGATTGACACTGAGTGACATGCCGGTTAGGAGGCGCTCTGTTTACCTATCTTAAAAATGTTATCGTTGTTCCCCGTGCAATCTAATATAGCACCAATTGTAAGTAGTAATAGTCCATCTCTGATTTATAAAATATGTGTGATTGCAGAATCTGAAGAAGAAAGCAACAGAAGATCATTTTGCCAAGCAACTGGAGCAAATATTTTTAATTGAGAGATTCATTTACAAGGTGTCTGGCAATGGATGGCTACTAAAGAGCATTAGAGTGGAAACTAGTGGAAACATGAAGTGGGTGATTATAAATTACAAACCGATCGGAATGCATTTCATTAGAACAAATTTAACCTTTAAAATGTATTTTCAAAGACTACACAAGCTGCCGCGCGGGATCCAGGAGATGATTAAGAGGGAGTTTGGACTGAGGAATGGTCCGAAAAGTTTCACTGTGGTAAAGAAACAGGAAGACGAATAGTCGCAAACCACCTCATTTCTAAAAGCCATGCTACAGCTTAATTGCTGGAACAAATGTGTTTTGGCAAAATAAATATTAAATTATAATTATATAAAACTAAACCTTTGATAATTCGATTGGGAAAAATGCCGTCAAAATATTATTTTCAATGTTACTTGCACAGAGCCTAAATTAAGCCGATAATTAATTGAACAATGAAGTGGGGAGCATGTTACTTACGGTAGCTCTTCAAGTCATATTATAATGTTAATAATTCACAGCTCAACCATATACTAGGCTTTCAACAAATATGAGTTTTACACGAGGCAAATTATTTATAATTAATTATTTTCAAATTCTGTGCAGAAATGTGCACATATCATATTCCACGAATTCTGCGGATGCGAAAAAAATATATGATTCATGTGCATTCGCTACCAATCCAACAAGCTTTCGTGCAAGATATTTACATAAGCCAATCTAAATCCATAAGCTCATAGCACTAAAACTAAAAGAGGAATGCATGCTGCACGGAGAAGTTGACCAGCAGAGACTATTGCTTCTCAATTATTTTTATTTGCTTCATGTGGCTCGCAGCGCATGAAGAAAATCGCATAAATGGTAAAATGTCGAGTTTGTTGCACTTTATATTTCGTAACTTCAGCGTATGCTTAGAGTGTTGTATGAAATGTGGCACAAAAATGCCTAACTATGTGCGCAATATATTGCAAAAATAAAACTTGAGTTTCAAATACAAATTGCAAATTTTTTGGCGAATTTGCCAACTTGCAAAAAATATTTTCTGCGAATTTTTAAAAACTAAAAGGGGCATATTTTCCAGTTCGTCGAGTAATATACACACAAAAACATTTATTTCAAAAAGCTTAGCATACGTCAGAGATAAACGATTTTTATTTTTTGAGCATGTTCGATTTGCTGTCGAGCTCAACTTTAGACACATCCTTAAATCCATGCTCAACTCATAGGCTATACGCATGTACTTTCCAATTACCAAGTAGCTATGCGGCTTTTACCTGAGATATTTCCCTTGCCACTATCATTTTCGGAATCTAGCTTTCAACTCCATCTCATTCCGGGTTTCGTGTTAATTTAAAAAAAAAAACATTTCTCCAAGCTTTTAACAACGGTCCATATTATCTCCACCTGCAAATGAGGCTTCCACGACGCAGCATAACATCACTCATTTTACATCATACATGAACTATAAACCTTGTACTTTCAACTTCTGTCTTGATAGTAATTGATTAGCCGTTTTAAATGTACATTCTGGAGAAGGTACTTATTGATCATATTTGCTTATCTGTACTAGTCTATAGCACATGATTCATTCGTAAATTCACATTCTTCAACATATTTTATATACTTAGCAACCACATAATATAGTATCATGCCACTTCTTGAAACTGGTCACGTACGTAGGCATAGTGGACATCAATATTACATGGACGTATTTAACCACAGCTTCCTGCAAATTTTTTTACGAACAGAGTAAAGTTAAGAGTCAAGTTTGTGAATATTTCGCCTTTCGGTGTAAGTTGCATTACATTACATGCTATCACTACTGAAAAATGGGAGCAGACTTTCATTATCTGTAATGCATAATAATTCCTATCATACGCATACCATAAATAGTTGTTCATATAAATATTCACTATTGTCAGAATTACATGTTTACATTAGAAATGCATTTACTGAGGAATGGGCAACGTTATGAGGTTGGACATTGTGCACATTCTGACTTGTGCGGGACGGGAGTTGCGAAGTACAGTTCGCTAATTACTTGCAGAGTGAAAATGATACTTCTCCTTAGCACATGTTTTTTCTGGGGCGGAGAGGTTTTTTGGGGTGTCTCACGTCTCAGATTTTTATTATCTTCTGATGGTTATATATGTTGTCACTAAAGATGTTCATGTGCAAAATTTTAGCACTCACCCCATGTTACCCCTCCCTGCGGGAAGAAAATCGCACAAACGCAAAATGTCGAGTTGTAATTTCAGCGTATCCAAAGATATTTGTCTGAAATTTAGCACAAAAATACTTAACTATGTTGCAAACATTATTGCAAAAATTAAGGTTTTTAAAAATTTAATTTTTTTTTTGCAAATTGGCATATTCGTCAGAAATTTGAAAATATATTGGAAACTCAAGCTAAATTTTTGCAAAATGTTTGCCACATAGTTAAGTATTTTTGTGCAAACTTTCTGACAAATATCTTTGCATAGACTGAAGTTATGAAATATTAAGTGCAAACAACTCGACATTTTACCATTTTTGCGATTCCCCCCCCCCCCCCCACGGGTAACATTGGAGGTGGCTAAACTTTTGCACATACACATCTTTAGTGACAACATATATAACCATCATAAAATAATCATAATCTGAGGCATACCCCAAGAAACCTCTCCACTCCATAACAAACATACACATATTTTATTATCATTTTTGCATTGGCAATACCAACTTACCACATCATCCGTGAATGCTACACAATTAGATATCCCATTTTATATTAATATGAGTTAGCTTGTATCTACATATGAAGACTGCCTGGCCCACTTGCAAGGATGGTGTGTGCTTATGATTAGATAGTTGGTTGGTGATGTATCAAGATGAATTAAATGAGAATAGCTTGTCCAGCAGAATGAGGCAAGAAGAAAACAAATCCTGTCTTATTGACACTGCCATGGAGGAACTAGGTTTGGTCACGTAGCCTCTGAATTACAGAAGGTTACTACTACATACCGCATGCAAACTTACTTGAGGAGCGATTGTGAAAGAAGTTATGTGATATGTCCATGCTACAGCAAAATATGATATCATTTCAAAGTCCAACAAAGTTACTTATGTAGCCTTTCTGTGATACATTCATTAAAATGGGACATGGCTTTGGCATCCTATATAAATAATAATTATAACAACATATCCTCGTTTCATGCATTATCCATTTGGCGTATCACTTGTCCAGTCTTGCTAAGCGTAAGTTAGGATAGCGCGTGCAGTCCTTTTACTATGTAGGCCTGTCTTGACCAATGTGTAGCCAAACATAAGGTCACAAATTCAAAACACTCTGGGTCCTTCCTCAAGTTCATCGTGTTGCAACTGTAGTTGGGTTTGGAGTTTGGAGGAAAAAAAAAATATTGTGCCAGATTATATTGACTCCGGCGCCTGAAATAGAAATGGCATGTGTTTTTGAAGCACTGGCCAATGAGCTATTTGATTCAATTGAACAAGGGAATGTGGATGAAGTACTTATTTGCATTAGTGCGTTTCTTTCAGTGCCCGAGGATGTTTTACATAGGAGAAATGGGGCAAACCTATTGCATTGCGCTTGCGCGGTTGGTAAGTTCTACAAATATATGACGAAGAAAGCTACTTTCATTACATTTTGCAGGAATTTTTTTTCAAGATCAAATAAAAAATTTAAAATCCTTCTTATATTCCACAGAGGACCATGATAAAGCTTTAAAAATTGTCCAAGTAATATTCGCTGAGGTTAACAATCTCAATATTCAATGTGGCGGAGATGTCCCATCTTTGGATTTAACTTTGTTCATTAGTGCTAAAGACGATAGTCCAGAGAAAAAATCTGCAATTGACATTGCACGTCACCAAAAGAACGAAAGACTTGTAGATTTTCTCAAGACTAAAGCTGGGGATGTTTGCGAAGACTATGTCGATCCGGAGGATAATAACAAAGGGTCTCTTGGAAGGAGCTTGAGTGTATCGCAGAGTGTTAAAAGCGATGATGTTGATGTGAAGGTAACTGTTTATTACTAGTTTGACTGTTCGTTATGCTATATTCACTTAATTTTAATGGTGGGTAACCAACCATGTTGTCATAGGGCATGCATACCCATGCACGCTCAACTTTACTCGAGAAAATAGTTATTGTATTTCCATTTTGGTGGAGAGAATAAAATGGTCCGCGGAATGTTCCTACTATAAATAAATGCAAATTAATGTTTATATACACTCATCAGTTCAATTTAATTACAGTCAAACAATTTTGTTGTATTGTTTTCAGACGCATGTCACCGTGACCATTGAGAGCAACTTGGAATTACTAAATGTAATTCTGGAACGCCCTGCAGCTGGAAGTTCACCATCCATACAGAAAAATACTCAGGTAGTAAATGCAGTCTTGAAATAAACCATTAGTAGCGAGTGGTGAAGAGGCATCTGAAGTGAGATATTTTTGTACATAGTGAATTAATGGCCCCTACATCCAAATTTGTATGAGTCAATGAGACACTATTACATTTCAAGTTGAAAAACTCAATCTCGAAAACCTGATTTTCAAATATTGGGAACAGGCCTCGAGTCGTGAATTAATGTCAGCCTTTTTTGGTCTTTGTCTCCATCACCTTGCTTGCTAGAGTCTGTATGCTCAAACGTGGTGGTTTTGGGATTCCCAATAATTATATCGTGTAACGGACAACAACGTGCTTGGACCACCCAAGGACAGGGAGAATTTTCATTTTCTTAGGCTTCAAGATAGTGGATATTAAAAATGCCCATCACTGTACCCTTGTCATTTCTCAGATGATGTTGTCCGTAACAAGATTTAATTATTGGCAATCCAAAAATACCCACGCTAGCAAGTAAGTTGATGTAGACAAAGACGAAGAAAGGCTGACGTTAATTCACGAGTCGAGGCCTACTTGGGAAGCGTGTTTCTGCTCACTGGTGTACAAGTCAATAATGAAAGTTGCATATCTGAAATTATAGCAAAGTAAATATTTTTCAATGAGTTTTGCACATGCCGGTTGATGTGGTAAAAACCTCTTGCCAATTAGGTTTTCGCAGGTTTTGAGAATTTGTACACCTCATTCATAACAGTCTCGCATGGTCTAACGTGAAGGCTGAGAAAACAACGTGAAGACTGAGAAAACTGGGTGACCGCAAGCGGGTCCCTCGTCAATAAGGACAATATTTCTTAGTAGTAAATAATATAAGTAGGCCGGATGCCATAAGTATATGGCATCCGGCGGATTCCTGAATAGCCCTCCTGCTTCTTAATTCAATTATGCTTATCTCGTCTCGGGAATAAGCTTCGAAGACAAGGAAATCGATTAATGTTTTTAAATTTTTGGCAATTCTATGACGAAAACTAGCTGGGTCATCTCATAATAATAATAAAATTTAAAAAATGCGCTCCTGTGGTTTTCACTAGCTATTTCTTCTTGAAGGTTTACTATCATACAATATTATTATTTACTATTACAGACCTCCTATGTGCTTCCAACGACGGGGCGAAAGGGCATGGCACTCATACTCAATATTGTAGAGTTTGGAAAGGAAGATGACAAAAATAGTAGGAAAGTAAATCGACGAAGTGGCTCGGAAAGGGATGTGGTCTATTTGACAGACTTGTTGCTTCAACTGGACTACGATGTATACCCCAAGGAGGACAGTCTTTACAAAAAATGGAAGTCTAAGAAGGTTAGTACTGAGTAATCTCATTTCTGATACATCTAAAAACATGATTTGATTTGTTCAATTCAAGCTATCCCTGCAGTCATCAATACCAACGACCTGTCAATCATTACCTCTTCGTCGTTCGTAAATTTCAGGATATTGAAGGCTTCATCAAAACATTTAAAGAATCGTGTATTAAGGAGAGGCCGGAGTCCATAATAATTTATGTTGGGAGTCACGGGAAATACCCAAATCAAATCCTAGCATCCAATAATCTGTGGCTAGACTTACACCGTGATATCGTCCATAAATTTTCCCAGGATGACAAATTCACAGTGCTGGATGGGAAGCCAAAGATTTTCCTGGTTCAGGCATGCCAGAAATTTTCCCAAACTTACATTGGCGGAGGGAAAATACCCGCAATTGAAACTGGGGGAACATCGAGGGAAAATATCTATGCTTACATTAGAGATGTCCTCATTTGTACTGCAGCCACCCCAGGGGTGCCGGCTTATAGGAACGAGGATTCGGGCTCCTGGTTACCATACTATTTGACTTCCGGACTGATGAAAAATGCACTGACTGAACACTCATTCCAAGAAATCCTAAACATGGTTGTAGCGGAGCTCCGACATGTGAATGCCAGATGTAAAGGGGTGGCGATTAAAATTGTCCCAGTTGTAACCTTGATTGACTTCAAAACATTTTATTTCTTTGGGGATAATACCAACCACGTGAAGAACTATTGTAGAATGCCACGCGGGATAAGGATGTTTCTGGACAATGACAACTTCAAATTCTGCATAGTCCGCACACCTGACACTGACATTACTTGCGAAAAAATTAGAGAGAACTTGGAAATTGGATGGTCGCCTAACTTCCTGGAATGGAACGATTTCTTGAGATTAATTGACGCATTGAAATTGCATGCTAATAATCCTGTTCATGTGGTGAAGAACTGCAGTTTGGAAAATCTTCGTGGGCTTCCCAAGGAGCTCGATAAGGAGATCCGTAGATGCATTGGGAGGGCAATTTTTCTAACATCGGACAATGAAATTAGCTTAAAGAGTTTGGCAACAAGTATGGGCTTTGATTTTCGAGTGGACTCAATGGAATGGGATGATTTGGGGGAGTCACACAAGGAAAAAGTTAAGCGAAGGTTGGAAGTAAAGTATAGAATTCAATTCGGGAAAGAGGACTTGAACGGAAAGGTACTTGTGGATGCCATTAATGGTCGGCGCGTGTTTAAGGAGACCCTTCCTCCTTATCCCCCATATTATATTGACAGAACCATGATCGCGGGATGGAGGTCGGAGAAGGAGGAAGAACTTAAGGAAGAGGAATTCTGCCTGAATCTGGTAACCAGTGTACAAGTCAACGAGCCGAACTGCATATTTGGTTGTCCAGGAATTGGGAAGTCATACCTTTTGGCTCAGATTGGACGGAGATTGCGGAGGATTTTCCCCGACCGAGTCGTAATTTTTATTGAGCTCCCTGAATTTATCCGCCTTGTTAAAGATAGCAAAATCGACGCAGAATCTGACGCTATTGAAAAAGCTTTGCTGGAGACAGTTTGTCGAAATTCATTAGGCGATTATGTTCTGATGTCGAAGTTGAGATCCCCTGATATTGGAATTGAGCTCCTCCTTGACGGGTTTGATGGACTGGACTCCTCTGAAATACTACTAGGACTTGCTTGGCTGAAAGCAACAAGGAGCTCATTCAAATCAGTGAGATTGTGGGTCACCTCCCGCACACATTGGCTTGAAGATTTGAGCATCAGTCTGGACGTAAAAGCATATTTCATAAAACAGTTCCTGGGAGATGAGCAGACCCAATTTCTTAGCAGGTTCTGGTCACAAAAGAGAAAGCTGAATATTGATAAAGGACGACTCAAGCTGTTTGCGGAGCATGTAGTTGAAAATACGAAATTTGGGAGGGGACCTGGGGACACCCAGACACCGCTCCAGTGCATCATGGCGAGAGACATTTACGGGGAGGAAGCTGTAGAATATGCCATGGACACAAACCGGCAATTACCACCAATCCCATTAAAAACAGCAACACTGCCTGAGCTCTTTCAGAATTTCATTAAATTCAAAATGGATCAAGCCGCAAACGGAAATGGAGCCTCCGATCCAAGTGCGAAAGATGCGATGGAGATATATGCCCGATGTAGTCTGGCGCTAAAGTTTCCCTCGAAATTTACAGAACTACAAAGCCTATTTGACCAGGTTAGTGGTCAGAAAGTGCCAAACCTTGGAATTGCTGAACTGACAGGCACGTCCGAATTTCGGAATTTTATCCATCCAGCATTTGCTGATTATTTCATTGCCTGTATATTTGTGGAAAGGCTGAGGACATGGGAGGGTTGGGGGAAAGTTCTTTCTGGGTTTCTCTTGAAAGAGATTCTAGCAACAACTGGTCAAAACTTTTGTCACCCGGGGATATGCTACTTTATCGACTCCTTCATACCAAAACTGGATCGGAGCATTCCAACTCGAGTAACGCAATCCATTACAGAACTGTCGGTGAAATCAGAGGAAATCATGAAAGGGATTGCGGTTGCCTGCGGACGCAATAACTTTGTCAATATTTTCAAATTGCTGAATGACATGGAGACGTTTTCCAAGCACTCCTGTGCCATTTTCAACAAACCCTTTCTTTTCATCACGATCGAATATTCCAGTGTAGAGTTGGTCAAACTTGGGATGGAACATTTCACTAAACATCAGGAAATTGATTTGAATTTGGAACTGGAACTACTTTCCGTTGCCCTAGTACCAGGCACCGACGATAAGATTGAATATTTCATGAATAGACTCACACAGAGGGTGGGGGAGCAGGAGGGTATCCGT
>JAQIXQ010002654.1:0-10040 GCA_034700485.1 Pseudosinella alba | reverse complement strand
TATCGGCTGGCGTTAAGCTGAGCGCCGTTATTTACCTACCATTATTTATACTCACGAGGTTACGTAATCAACCAACAATTGGCACCCGGGGTGCCCAGTGAAATTAAACAAAATATAATTCTAGTTCGTTGCTAACTTATTGAGCTTATCCAAATACTTACTTTTTGGTTATCCTTTGCATTTACCTTAATGCGCCAGAATATTACGGCTAAACTTTATATGGTGTGGACTACAACCCCGGACAAAACCGATGGGCATATGGAATGACAAAATTTACATCATCCTGGGAAATTATTCTTCGATCTATTATATCGTCATACTTGCCCAAGCAATTCGAGTGGATGTCAACATTTTTTTCCTTTGACCCAAACAAGAGGGAATGAACTTACCAAAACTTAATCAGTTAAAGTTAAAATGGAAACGGGATCCCGTTGACATGGTGAGGTGAGTACCAAACCATGGTATGACACTCACATGATATAAATTTTTCGTGTGACAACATCTGGGAAAATAATGTTGACAAACTTTAATTTGCTCAAAAATGGACTTGGACATAACTGGCAGTTTGGTTTGTGTAAGTCGGTATATTTTAGCTAGTTATGCATGATTACACATTAGGGTTTCCGTTAGCGCAACATCATCGTAAGACCTGTTCAGTTCCAGATAACCGGGAAGCCTTTAAAAGCAAAGTTGAGGTCTTTCATTTTTCATTCTCAATTGATATTATTCTATGGTCAAGCACTCATTGTTGATAACAATTTATGTCAGTTATTGAAATATCCGCGACGCAACACAAAATGATATGCCGTTTCTGCTTGCAGTGTTTCAATCGTATGGCAGCCACACAAGAGAGCCGTGGTGAAGCGTGTACTATGGGTGTCCTCCCCCTGCAGTTGCATTCTGCACTGCAGTTAACTTAACAATGGCAATTGGCAAAATTTGTAATCATTTCAGCCTTCTCACTTTTCTTAGCTTCAAAGAGCAAGAATAGAAAAGTGAGAGGTTGAGAAATGACAATGGTATCGTCCTTACATTTACAATGTAAAAATGATCGAGCCATTCAACTATTAACTACCTTTTTCATAAAAGTAGTTAGTCTCTTGTTGTCCGTCGCGGGGCGCAGAGCTCATTGGGTTCTAAAAAGATAAACCAAAAATAAAAATTAAATAATTGGCAAACTAAAATATCTACAGAAATGTTCTCATTTTCATACGCACACCCACAACTTTGACAAGCGCTAGGGCAAAAGCGTACAGATTTTCCCGATGAGAATTTTCTCACGTTCAACAATTACAAATTCAAGAATCAAATTCCACTACTGCTCCTGGGGCCTGCGGATTGTGAGTCCAGCCTCGAACCAATCAATATTGTACTGTAGATGGGAGAATGCATTAACTGCATTCTCCTCATCCCTTTAATCGAGGTCAAGCAAGCCAACAAAGTGCTTGTTCCTCGCAAGCAACTTACTGTTGCTTCTGCATAAAATGCAGACCTGCTGGCAGTTGCAGCAGGCAGGGTTACGATACTCTCTTTAGAGTGATCGTGGGGGCTAAGGCCCTTCACTCCCTCCCAGCCTCGTGAGCTGGGAAGGAACTTCTTTAAGAAACGTTAAGATTAAAAAGAAATAAAGAAATAAAGTAAAATATAAATATAACCGAAAGCTTCTTTTTAACATTTCTTATTAAAAATGGGGGATATTCCCACCATTTTAACAATATTCAGAGGATAACACTCACAGAACAAGTAAACAGATTGCTTCTGGATAGGCGTGGGCGATCTCAACAAATGAAAAAAAGATATGGGCAAAACAAACCTATGTAGCCATTTACATATGTAGCCTATATATATGTACCTTACCTCATCGGACGTGGAGGACTGGAGGGAGTGTCGCATAGCGGGCCGCCCGAAAGTCAAATCAAGTAAACCTATTTACATGCCGAAAAGGGACACCCTCAAAAGCAGAGAGTTCATAGAATAGCACTTCCTGACTTTTCGGACGATGATTCCGAAACGGACCTAGGAAATGGGATGGTGATATACAATCCAAGGGGAAATAATAAGACATTTTCCAGGAAGGAGGGAGATAAGAACATTGGCTTCAAAGAGGTTCCATCACAGATGGGAAAGAAAATTCCAATAATCCAGAAGGATGAGGAGCAGCCAATGAGTACCAGAACAATCCCTCCAAGAGACCGAGAACCGACTGATTTGATTGAGAGCCGCAAAGCGGACCTGCAGCAAGTCAAGTCTCGGAATCGCAACTCAATTTCCGAAGGAAGACAAATCCGACAAAGGAAGGAAAGAGACACGAAGACCAATTGCAAGGATGTCCAACCCTTTGTGGATAATGATATGACCATAGACCAGGAGGAAGGCAGGCAGATGAATTCTGCAAGGAACCCTCCAAACCTGAAGTGGCAGAGAGCACCACTCAACACATCAACCCATTGAAGAGAACTCATCGCACAGTTGAGTTGAAGGACGATGATGACATCCTGGTGATTGATGAATGTTGCAATGTTGAAGTGGGGACAGGGACATGACGAGGAAGAAGAAGCGAAACGGAGAAGAAGCTAAAGAAAACGAGAGTTCCATTATTGAGCTTGAAGATGTGTGATACTCACTTTTCATCCTCCCTCTTTCAAGAAAACGTCTGAAGTGGAAGATCCCACATATACAATATATAGAATATATATTTTTATGACTTTCTCCTCCAACCGTGAAGCAAGACTTCGAAGAGCTATGGATCTCACCTCCATTTTCAGGAGAATATCATGATGTATGAAAATGGAGAAAAGCCGAGCCCAAGCCATCGAAGACGGAGAAAGCAGAAGTATAAAAGGAGGAGAAAGGAGCCAAGAAGCAAGAAGTTAGAGACAGAAGCCAGAGAAGGGAAGAAGACCTGAAGACTCCCTCTTGGGGAGAGCTCTGCTCTCGTGGGGGCTCCTTTCCCCACTTTCACTTTAGGCTAAATTATTTATCCAGTGTTTTAAGACCTAAGATATTTAGTGCCGTTTTCTTGAAAGTGATGGAGAGTTAATAAAGTTAAAGTTTGGAAGAGAAATTCTCCTGTTCGTCTTTGGCCATACTTACCATTTTTCTATAACCGCTCTACTACCCATATAATTGGCTAGGCTGATGGGAAGCTAGTCAACGTCGTTATACATTAAAAGGTGTGTAGTCTCATCTTTGCCCCAATCACCTGAAGGAAGACCAAGCCCCATCTCCCCCGACTACACACACCAATACCACAAGTCCCTTTCCCCCTTAAAGTCCAAAATAGTTATTTTAAAGGCCCAATCCTGATTTATAGAATAAAACACCCAGATCCCTTTGAGATAAGTACATAATCCCTTTTGAGACACACCCACATGTTCCCTTGTGGTATGACAGATGCAACAGCCAAAACCACACAGTGGTCGGCCGCCATCTTAAATATTATTTGCTAATAGTTTGAAATCCATTTAATTAATTTGTAGAGTAGTTAGTTAATAGCCTATGTTGTTCCTGATTACTATTTACGTGTTTGGTAATAAAATAGTACATGTGATTGATCCTGCCATAGGATATAAAGGGACTTTGATCGTGTGTAAGAGTTGAGTTGATTGGGCATTGTGATTGTGATTATTCCATTCTTCATAATCATCCTCAATTAATCATCATTCCAATTTCCATTTCCAATTCCCAACCAAGGAAGAAAGGAAGAACTTCTGATCTGACCTTTACCTGTGAGACGTCATATGATGATTACTTGTTGTAGTTTACCTTGACCAATTAGTTAATTGCCATTTCATAGCCTACATATTATAGTGTGATATATTCATGTGATTACCGTGAATAAATATAACTATCAGTGTTATCTTAATGAAAGGATATAAAAGAACTCCTGTGAAAGTGTGATGGGATGTTGATTGACGGGACATTGTCATATTGAGAGGGTGTTGTAATTAAAGTAATAATAATCCATTACATCATCATCATTATCCATCATTATCATTTTCTACCAATCCAACCTGAAGGAAGGAAGAGGGAAAGTGAGCGAGTCACTTCATCTCCAAGAACGCCCATCCCTCCGTACCAGGGAAGATTCTGACCAGCCAGAGTTACGTAAGTCAGTTGTCATGTTTGGTACGTGATTACGCTTCCGATGTTCATCTGTTAGCGCTTAAGACAAATAGGTAGTGTCGAGCGCCCCGCACGACACTGGATAAGAAAATCAAAATGGATGTTATTGGCACAACCGCGGAATACTTTTTTCCATTTACATTGGCAAAAACTTACTCTTCATTTTCTATCTAAATTTCTTTGGGGATCGTTGGAAACGGTAGCAAGCACGCTGGACAAGACAAAAGACTGCCACTCATTACACATGCAGAGAGCTGATTCGAGCCTATCTGTCTTGTCCGGACATTCCCATTATCATTTATGGAGGTTTTTGACTTATGATGGATCGAGCCAAATCTCAGCCTTTTTTTCGAAATGGCTGATCAATTTCATTTGTATATTCAGATGTCTTTTCTCGTTTAGTTGAGCAGTTTGCTCCTTATCTTTGAAAATTAGGTAATGCCTACTTATATGGTACTTTCAAGTAAGTAGCAATATATACAGATTATGTCACGCTTTTCACAAGCTCACATTCCTATATAGAAAGTAGGCTCTAGTAACTAGCCAGCAGTCTAGATTAGTACAACGACTTTTGGGAGATACGCTCATTAAGCTCGTCAGAGAAAAGCCGAGCTCCTCCAATTCATCACGCAGTTACAAGAACTGATTTCTACGGAAGAATCCAAATTCCATAATCCAACTTTTTTTCTGCTCCTTCAAACCGAGGATCTTCTCCAAGATTACATATTTGCTTACATCACGTCAGCAACAGTTACTGACCGTCCATTGTTTTATCTCTGCAGAAGCTTACGATCAAACACTTGGAGATCCCCTTTCTCCAGCCTCCTTCTTTGAGTATTTCACGAGGGTATCGGCTCTATCTCTTCTTAAACAGCTTACTATACCTACAACAGCATCAACCAGGCTCCACAACACGGCAGGAAAAAACAACAGCCATTTACATAGCCAAACTCCCTTCAGTTATACGGAGAATCTTCTATCATCATCGTCACTCCACCCTAACGCTGGAAGCTTCTATGTACCTTTGCAACCTGCATGGCCCTTGCTCTTGAAAATTACCAACCAGAACAAAAAAAAAATAATTCAAATTAACCCATCATCATGGCTTCTGTCTCATCATCTTCAAATGAATTTGATTATTCCATCCTGCCGACTGAAGCGAATTTATCCCATCATGGACTATGTTTGGTTCCCAGCACTCTGCCTGGCCTTAGTCGGGAAAAAATGCTCCTTGCAAATTATCCCTTGTCACGGGGGAATATAGTTCTAATAGAACCCGTTCTCATCTCAGCTATTGGAGTTCTTCCTTCAACAGAAAATAGCAACTATATTCAGCAGCAGATTCTTTTGCATGTCCCTAATTTAACGGGGAAAGCGCCACCTCCACCCTGTCTCAAATGCAAAATACTTCTTCCTCCAGCCACAACAGAATTTTCACCACCCTACAGACCGGAAGAATGTGCTTTTTTTGCTAAAAAAATCGTTGCCACTCAACTGAACAATGCCCCCCAACATCAGCGTCTTTTTTACTTGATGGTGTTACGAGCATTGTTATATCATCATCATCAGCCGGAGAAATGGGCACTGTTATCAGCTCTTTTCGAACCCGAGGCCGCGGCTAATCAATTACGCCTTCATCTAACCCAAACATTTGAGTTCATCAGCCTCAAATGCCAGTTAAAATGTTTCTCCTTCCCAAATATCCGTATAGCAGTAGGAGTCCTCCTTTCCAAATCCACACGCTACTATCATCATCACTATTCTGAAACCTACTATCCATTTCGACTGGCCTGGTTCTTAACGGCACACAGTTCGTATTTTGCATACTCCTATCAGCCGAATGTGCAAATGAACATTGTCTTTCTACCCAATGGTCAAGAGTACCTCCGGTTTCATGCACTGGATGATATCGAAAAAGGGGCTCCCCTTACCCTGAAATATGGAACTCCGGCGATCCCCTTCGCCCCTGCCTATGTTCGACAATATTATCTAGCTCAGATATATGGATTAAAATGCCTTTGTCAGGCATGTGTCGCTCCCACCGAACCGTTTGGACGTCTCCCTTGCTTTTCCTTTACTTGCTTGCTTTAGTTTAAAATAGGACGGTGCAACAAGTGAGCAAATAAGTTATCTTGGAGGGACAGATTAGTTAAAAATACGACCTTTTTTTCGTGTAAAAATTTGTTTTTAGTAAAGTCCCCCTCGGAGAAGAGTAGATCAGTTCATAATGAGTAGTTCCAGGAGGAACATTATTATCGTAAATGGGGATGGGAACTCTACATTCAATATGACTTCCAGTGAAAATATAAGTGGAGGAGAGGGAACTCCAAGTTCCATTCAGGATATTTGTGAAGCTTTGGGAGATTTAGTATCAAAGTCTTTGAAATTTGCTTTTCAACAGCAACATGAAACTTCAAGTGATAGACTAACTTTTGACCAGTTTAAGTATTTGTTGAGTGCTGTTAATGACACAACCAGGCGTTTCGATTCTTATAGTGGGATACTCCCCAGACTTTTGACTGGTGATCCCGAGCGAGACTTGGTAAATATTGAACAAAGTGGGAATGCTGCCGTGAATAATGGTTACGGTAAGATGATAGTGAACCATAATTCATATGTGCCACGATATTTGGGAAAAAACGCTATTCCTACTTCGGCTACTTCCCTTGATCGGCAAATATCGGCGAGACTGTTACATAAGAAATCGACGAGTGAGTCAAACATACAAAATACTACAGATGAGGGAGTTCGGCCGGGACAGTCTAAAAATCTGCTCCCCACTACAACACCCCAACCCCCTTCCTTTTTTATGGGGGTCGGTGCGAATAAAGTAGAGAAGAGAAAGGAGTTCACCTTTGGGGCCACCAGGGAGGCGTTGCTATCCGAACGAACAGACAATATTGTGGTAGATCGAGTGAAAAATCAGTTTAAAGAGCATGAAACCTCCCACACATGCGAAAACCCACTAGGCCTACGCAAATGGGGAAAGAACTCAAAGATATGCAGAGTTTATTACCAACTGCCGAAATTATGGAGGAGGTGGGGGGAAAAGGAAACAAGAGATCTCGTGAAGATTCTCAAGCCCCCCAGGATGAGTCGATCCGGGAACCCCATTGGCCACCACCAAGCCCCAAACGACAGAAGATACGATGGGCGCCCCCAGAAGACCGACAAAATCCAAATGAGATTTCGTCTTCAATATCAATTCCCAGGGCTCCACCCCCTTCACCTACGGGAGACCAAACCGACGAAGGGAAAATATATGAGACCATCACTGGATGGGGAAGTTGAGGATGCAGTTGCGGAGGATGTGGCCACTACCAATACGTCCCAATCTATGCATACGGAGGAGGATCACAATGATGATGACGAGCTCCATGTAGCTTTTTCTCCAGTGTCGGAAAACAGTTTCCAAGGGGATAAATCCCATGAAGTAATTCACCCCGGGGGGGAAGGCGAACAAAATGAACACAACATGCTTGATAATCAATCAACAACAACAGCGAGGCAAAGTGATCCTAGAGAAGTCCCAATCCAATCTGAGAATGATGAAAAATCAGGGGAGAACATGGATTCGGAGGTTAACCCAACCCCCATCAATGACACCAAAAATGTGCTCTGAACGAATGTCCACAACCACCTTGGAAATGAACAAGCCCCTAATCCATCTACCCCCCTCCTAGACGAAGATCAAGAAACTGAGGCAGCCTTATCACCACAGCCAAGCCTATCCGACTTGTCTACCATTGACACTCGGCGGGTGAAGAAGCTACTGGTGATCAAAAATGATAATAAAATCCCAAGAGAAAATGGAAAGAAACAATACCCCTCGAAGGAATTCATTGAAACTTTTTCGTCTTCCGCCTCCTCATCCTCCTCTTCTTCCTCGGATGGGGAGACGGAGGGGGATAAAGAGCTGACCAACCAAAATAAAGAGAATAAAGACAAAGGGGACCGGGACCAACATAAGAAGGATGAGGACACCCGCCATAATATGGACGATTTCTATAATGTATTGTTCTCTAATTACCATGTTTGTAAAATTTTGATTCTTCTGTAAAGCTTCAACGTCAGATATATTCATATAAGTGGATATCCTTTGTACACCTATTAGCTTTACAACATTAATTTAGATTTGGTATTATATTTCACCATGCACTTGTGAACCAATAATTTTAATATTCGACAGATTTGCAATGTCTTCACCCGCTTTCTGTATATTCGGTTAAAATAACTTAAATGATAAGTGTTTACTAATGAAATATTCCCTCTGTCTAGTCGGAATTTAGTTATATCTTACGATAGATTTTTTAAAACACTTGTGAAGGCGGAAGGATGTTACGCCTGTATCTTACATGCTCACATTCCTGTAGTGAAAGCGTGGTCCTCCACCACCTAGCAGGAGCAGACTAGACAGAAACGTTCCTCCTGCGAGTGGAAACGCTGCAGCGTCTAGCTAGGAGAAAGCTACGCATATAAAACCCACGAGCAGCCCACCTTTGGGTGTTCTTTCTCTCACTGGCTGTCGTACTTCACTTGTCTCTCTCTGTAAACCTTTGTAGTCTTTTGAGTCTTCATAAATAAACATACGGTTTTGTGTTCCTAAAAAACCCCACGGTTCTTGACTTTCTTCTCTTCCCTCCGCCACTGTCTTTTCCCTTCGGACATAGTCCCAGGAAGGCTGTTCCACTCTTTTGAGTATAACACAGTCGTGGATAATTCTCATCCATTTCTGTTCGACTCAATCAAGAACCTCAATCAAGAACCTCAATATTATAACGTAATATTATGTTTTAACTGTGGATTTTTTTAAATTAAACGGATTTAAGGATTTAGTTACGGATTTACATTCAGTTCCAGACATGAGAGAAAATGAGATTTCTACAATTTTAATTTAGAATTGGATAAGATGGGAGCTAATTTTCCACGATACATTTATTGGACACTCCCTTATGCCGTCTTATAATAAACTTGTACCTTTTTATACTGTAAAAAACAAAGCTTTTAACTTAGGTAAATACACAATTGACTTGCTTTTTGTCAAAATTTATGAATTCCCAGATCCCAGATTCACCTTAAATACATATTTTATTCGAGTCACAACTAATTAGTAAAAGTTCTTACAATTAGTGACTATCTTGATATATAATTAGCAATTATATAGACGTAATCACATTCTCAAAGCGCCTTATATAGCTAATAAAAATAGAATTTCACGATGAAAGAAATTGAATGGTTATTTGAAATAATTTATTTGCGTCCTGAGTATTTTACCACAATGCAATGGAAAATACATGGACAATTTTCCTCAACCATACATCGTTACCCCCCATCACCAACATCTCTTCTCTTGTCCGGGAAAGATCCCACTAAATTGGCTGAGTTACATTGTGGTTTTCAAGATGGCAGTTATGTGTATGTAGCTTCATGCTTAAACTAATTACTTGTTTACTGCTTTGCTATTCGTGCGTTGCCCATTGGATTATTTGAGCACAGTAAAATATCCCGAGTAAATATGTCAAATTACTTCAAGTACATAATCTAATTTTTATAAGGCTCCAATTACATCATTGGCAACCTCGGCATTGTTAGGATGGAACTGAAACTATGTGGATATGAACCATATTTTTCATAACTGTTTGTGCAAACCAGTACGATCCAATCTGACTGCCAATTGTCATTTCGAGAAAATAATGCTCTTCATACAAGTGGTCACGGCAAGTTTCCTAAAATATTTCCTCAAGTAATATTTCAAAAAATTTGTAAGAATTTGGTTGGTCACCAAAATTTGAATCAAGTTTTCAGATTAAAACGTGAAAAGTACTATAAGGGATATAAGCGGCAGTGAGTTTGGGTGAACGAACGGAGAGTGGACTTTGCCCAGAAGACAAGCCCAAGTCGAGATTCCAGAATTG
>JAQIXQ010002653.1:0-10042 GCA_034700485.1 Pseudosinella alba | reverse complement strand
TTGTAAAGTTTTTAACAACTAATGTGGAACAATGAAATTTACTGATAAGTTTTAGTTGTGTTGGTTTGGTCGGTTGCAATTGTGGCATTGTGGAAGTGGAATACTTCTCATTTTCCAAAATTTTAAGACATGAGCCCTGGCAAATTCACAATGATCCTTAACTTGAAAGTTCCCCCACACTCCTCCACTGTGGTCACACCCCTCGTAATCCAGTCATTCCGCACCATCCCACAAGTCTACTTTTACCTCTGGCCTGGTCCATTCTTTTGCAAACTTTCTGATGACGGCATACTGTCATTTGGGAAGAAGTGTTGGAATCGGGAACTCATCCCATGGTTCATATCAATCCTACTTATAGGCACAATATTCGGCATTGGCTCCTGCCTATACGTCGTTTCCAAATCAATTTCATCATTTGGTATGGAACCTATTCCTGGGCTGCATGTATTCAACGTTGCTGCCATTGCTGGGGCTGGATTTGGTCTGATCCTTGAAAAGGTTGCGTATGCTGCCCTGTTTATGGATCCAACTATATTTGGCAGGATCAACCAGATCTTCATCTTCGAAAAGAAATGTATTCTTATAAAAAAAGTAGCAAATCATCTATTTATCCATCCTCGAATTTAAGCGTTTATTAAAGCTATCACAAATATATACCAATTTTTCTCATCACAGGTATCGCCATCGCCAACCATCCAATGACCCGTAACCGTGAACATAATCATCGGAATCAACCCAGAACAGATATTATCGGAATCCTATTCTTAACAGCAGTAATTTCCGTTGGCTTGGGCTCCTTCATATTTGTTTCATTCGCCATAGCCAATCGTTTGGATCCAATCCATTTCGTGTTAGAAGGGCTTCTGTCGCAACCTCATCAAGATCGGCCGCTGGGACTCAAAATGGGCCTTACAGTAATCCGACTTCTTTTAACACACATTTGCGTGGTAGAATTCTTACGATTTGCATCTCTCGGCTTGAATGGGACAGCACTTTTTTTGTGGACCTTTCTATCAGCATTACATAATCTTCAACGAATTGTGACTTCCGGCAATCTAGAATGTTTCCAGTTGTATACCGAGCTCAGGTTAATCGAAAGAAGGACACGAGTGGTATTGCGTAACTTGATATTGTTCATTTTGACTCATATCCAGGTTCGGTTGTCCTCATCTTTTGGCTAATAATTCGGTGCGGGAGTATCTATCCATTGGGGTTGTTGGGTTCCTCCTTTGCTCAGTTATGTACGAGGCGATCATTTTCACAATACTCATTCGAAGTTGTGCTAGGCTAAACACCGAATCCGGCAGGTTATTGGGGAAGTTGAGGAATCAAAGCTATTGTCATGATTTCAGGGAGAAAGGTAGATTTCATGGATATGCAAGATGGAGGGCACATCAAAATGTGAGTGTTCAGTGTGGACAAATGTTCACAATTAGGGAGGATTTTTCGATGGAATTTGTTCAAGTGATCGTGAATAACTTGGTTAATGCTTTGCTGCTAATTGAGCCGTTTTAAGCGATTAAGTATCTGATAAGATATCAAAACAATAAAACAACTTTAATTTGGATCTATTTTTATTAATATCGAACTACGTTAAAAATTGGTACCGATTCCCGAGTTCAGTCATCCTGCATTCTGGGTGGCTCATGGCAGCTATTTGTACCCAATGCTCATCAGGATACTTGCAGATATTTATCAGTCTGGAATATTTAGACGGTGGGAAGCTGCACTTACTAATTATCACAAGTATGCGGTGGAATTCATGGTGTTTCGTAGCATGTGGCAACGATCTGTGAACCTTCATGCCTATAACAAAATGTTGAGGAGAAAGCATTTATACTGCTTGGGAGACGGAACAGATAGATTGGATTCGGTAAAGAATGAATTTTCAAGTATTTCTGCCTCCGTTTACTTTGGCATAGCCATGATCTGGTTGGGCTTTATTGTAGCGACTGGTCTAACCTTTGTTCTGGAGCTACTAATTAGAAAGCGATTGGTGAAAAGGATTAGATCAGAAATTTGGTCAGGTGGGAAGAACTGTTTCAGGTTTGGGATCAGGTTGTTCATGAAATCATGAACGGTGCATAAAAATTGACAAAGTCGGTTAATTAATTGACCACTCTAACCCAGCATAAATAATGTTTATACAATTTCCAATATATTTTGAACTTGTTAAGATTTCAAACTTATGATGACTATAAATAATTTATGCGTATTTGGTGTTTAGTATGCCTACCTATATTGAAGAAACATTTTCCTTTGGCCTAGGAAAACAATTGGCTAAAACACAACTACCAAAATTATTCCATATTTACCTACGTAAATCTATAGCACCACAGCATGCTTATTACTCTGATCGATAAATGCCCAAGTGATTACCAAACTGACTATTGTGCGGATCAAATGGTAATTGATGACGAAATAGTTTCCACCACGTAGGGCAACCCCAAACTGGGTTACCTTTGTCATCAATATGGTCGCCTGCTGGGAGGAAAGCTTGGAGTGGTTCTTATCTATCCAGATTCGCATTCCCTCGCAAATCTGAATGAAATAATGCAGACGATTTACATAATAAACAAAATAATTACGCAGGCAATTAACTATGAAAGGGATACTGATCATTAAACTTCCAACCTGGTTACTAGTTCTCGCCGAGTTGAAGATCCACATGGAAGTAGACAAGGTGTATACAATAGACAATGCATTCATCCTCCCACCGAGGAGCTCCACCAACCTCAGGGAATAAAACAGGATACTGTACAAAATTGCGAGTAAGGTCCATCCGCCAAACATGTCATTAGCTCGGTTAGTAAATTTCTCCAGCTCCAAGTATTCCGCCAATAGTGCTAAGTCATCATTGTCGTCATCATCTTTGCATTCTAAAAAGGTGTCTCCATTTACCCCAGAAGCAACTTCATCATCCTGTTCGGTTTCCAATATCTGAAGAAATTTACGAGTTCGATCCCGGAAGCTGAGTGCCACTCCAAGAAACATCAGATCCGGCATGGAACAAGTGACAATATTCCAGACGCATAGGAGTAGAAAAACGAAATATTCCAAGAAGGTCTTCACTTGTCCACCTCCTCCTTCAAACCAATCCATCTTCTTGTATATTTCAAAGTAAAAGTCATACTGGCTAACAATCACGATCGGTATGGTAACGACCGGGATGATAACCGCCACCCAATTTTGGACATCTTCCCAGACTAACAATAATTGTTTCTTCGCATTCCCCACTGGTTCCCTTCCAATGTTGGAGGATGATTCCGCAAGCAGCCATTCAAACCGGCTGGGATGGAACCAAACAGTGTAAATGTGATAAGCACAAATGCTGGGTTCCAACATGAGCAAGGCGCCACCAAGAAAGGACAGTGGCTGTCCGTCGGATTTGGATAGACCATGTTCGTATAAGATGGCATATGAGATGAAGCAAATGGAACTGAGTTGGGTGAATTGGGCCAAGAGACAGATTACCTGCGTCCGTTCGACATTCAAGTGAAGATTTTGCATAATTAAGTTGATTTCCGGTCATATTAAAGTACTTACCAACTTACTACTTACCATTTGAAAGATGTTCCTTTCGATCTTCACTTCCTCCCTCGCATTGGATTGGGTTCCGGCAGACCCTCGTAAAGATAATCGAAATGGGAGGATGCAGGTGTAATACAGAGCATTTGCTAGGTGGATCAGGTATCGCTGAGAAAACGTCCTCTGGGATGAGTTTTTGCCTTTTGCCAAATCCATTTCCGTATCCTTCATATTATTCAAATTTTGCATTTTCCACATGGGATCGTTTAGAATCGGGTAAATTGTGAATATCTCGGATTTACAGTTTTTACTCATGTTTTCGGGGTTTTATGCCAATTTACTCAAGGGCAGGCGCTCGTAGACTGACAATTAAGGTCTGAATCATCAGAAAATTTCAGTATACCAACTGCGGCAACTTAATTTCTAATTAAAGTAATTAGTAGGGTAATTAATTAGTGAGATAAGTCACGTGAAAAAAGGCAGCAAGTATTTTACGCCACCAGTTTACTTAACGCCACCAATATACTTCCATCCAAAGATAATCGGTTGGGGTATTTGAACATTGGACGGGTACATTCTTTCAGTTATGCAAATATGCTAATCTGGTTATCTGGTGATACTATTAATAATAATAATTGCATAATGCTTATGCAATGCAGGTAGCAGTAATATTGGAAAAATGTATGCTAAGTCGAGTGCAATAAATATGTTACCTCCCTTCAGTCCAATCTAAGTAATCGATCTTTGATCAATTGTGGAATTAAATATCATTAAATTAATTAGGTTGGATGCATATGCTTAAAAATCAATACGTTTTAAAATATTAGCACTTCATCCAAAGCAATTACGTCATATCATGTAGGAACGTGGCATTTTTATTGTTTTTAAATTATGTACTTATAATCTTGCAGGAGGCATCTAATCTAGAGCTACACGTTACAATAAGACATAAATGGGGATTCGACATCGACCATTAAAGGATCCTTAATTACTGCTCCCTCCAAAGATGAAAGGCGGGCAGGGGGTGTCATGATTCCTCGTCCTATTTTCAATCCTGCGGATCCTAGTCAACTGCTCCGCCGTGAAGCTGACGCCACAGAAGATTGTACCTCGGCCCCTACGGTCCCTCAGCAATCTTTTCTTCAACTTCCCCAGGTAGCGCCCCTTGAGGCTCTCCCAAGATCTGTCAATCCCCTTGAAACTCTACAAAATAAAATAGATAGAAGAAAGACAGTTTTGTTAAAAATAGCATCTAAAATTAAAGTAAATACAGTATGACATAATTAAGCAATTAAGTAGTTTAATTGCAGTTTTAACTAACTAACCTTCAAGTTGGCCATCTGCTTCCAAAGGCCATCCCCCCGCGTATACTGGAAAGCCCATGCATTCTTGAGCTTGAGGATGATGAGATGGTCCTCCCAATGCGAAAACTCCAACCTGAAACCATCAAAGAACATTTAACGTAATAATTAACTTTAATGGTCATGAATGTATGAATCCTGATTTTATCAATAAATTATTTTGATGGGGTTTAGCTGAACTGGACAATTTATACCTGTGTTGGCGCCTCCCGTTGAAGGGACAATTCTCCTTTCCCCTGGAATTGGCGAAGCCAAACCTCTCCAAATCCGGTTGACCTTCGCCCCTCCCACCACCATCCTTGATCTTCGTAATCTTAACCATATTGGTTGTCCTTGATTCCTCCTCCCTCCCTCACTTCAGTTTGACCGGTCGGTTGGCTTCAATTAACTTTGACATTCAAAAGAATAAAATAATATAATTAAAAAAATAATATGTATGCATGCAATTCAAGTTTAGCAAATTAGCAAAGGTATACCGAGGATAGATTTGTGATGTAATTTCTACTTACTTTAATTAATTTTTTGAAAGAACTTACAATGTAAATGGGAATGCATAAATATATATTACGCAGCCTCAAGAGAACCTTCAACAGCTGTCTGGGAAAGATCTGCTGATTGTTCATTTTTATGACAACCGAGGAACATACTTACTTCATAGTTCATCGTCATTAGCCAAAACTCACAAGTCTCAGATTGCCCCGGTCCCAAGAAATTACTATCGTGCCCAGTTGAGTGCAATGGAAAGTTGTATTGTCTAATTTGGGATGCTCTAGGCTCTAGCACATGACATGACATATGACACATGTATGTTTGGGACGATATAAGTACATACATGGATGTCTTGGACTTCTTGACCTTCCAGCTTTTCATTGTTGCATCAAGGCTTGGTCATTTAATTAAATTATTATATGGTTAATATTTTTACTTAATTGAGCCTGCTTATCCTACTCCAAATTCTTCCATTAAATTCTCATTTGTACTCCTATTTTGCATGAACATGAACTAATTTGAATCCTTCTAGCCATACCTCGGTCAAAGCTTTGGACTATGTGGATGGCAGTCAATAAAAATTAACGATTAGCAAAATCTAGTTACATGAAGCACTTCAATTAACTTCAGAATGAGTTACTGAATTTGGTAGTAACATGGAAAATAGTTTAGCATAAGTACATTCTTTACAAAATTACATTATACATTTTGTTCAAACAAAGACGAGGAATATATTGTCATTGTCACCAATGTCACATTTTTTAGCATTAACCAGAAAGAAACAACAATTTTTGAACTGACGCAAGATAAAATCGACTTTTTTATCTACCCACTTCACAAATGAGCGTTCCGGTGCCCTTGCTTAAGCTTAGCTCGATGTGATATATATTGTTACGCTCTAGCAATTGTTTTTAAGCTTGTTTTTCTTAAGAAGGAATATAAGAAACTGGAGGAGATGAACACTATTGTAATTGCAGAATGAGTGTCGTCTGGCTTCGTAAAATTTAGTTTAAAGGACAATGTGGTAATCTTAAATGACGTAAATATCGCTAGCCTCTTGCGTGTCTGTATCCTTTCAAAATAATTTTGTTAGTCAGGCTGAGCAACCGCACTAAAATTATTCTCGCTCCGGTAGGATTCCAAAAAAAAGTATTTAATATATTACGACAATTTACTCGTTTGGTTTTTACAGTATGAATCCTATTGCAATTCCTCAGCATTGTATAATTCAATTAGAAAGAAATATATCTTTATAAGGGATTAATTTTGCATTCTTTCGCAAAAATGTCTTTCAGTACATGTATAACCATCGTGGCCACTAGCAGTATCTTTCAAATCGTATCTGCCTTAATTGAAAAGTCACCCCCGAATTCAAATGGAAAGGACCCCAATCTAATAAGTCCACCTCTCTCTTTTGGGTTTGCCAACACTGACCTTCACCTCTATCGATACAGCGGTACCATTAACACAACCTTCCATGATATCCATCCCGAGCAGCATTTCATGCTCCGGAAATCAGCAGATCTTCAACTGACTTGGCTTCTCGTCCAACAGTTGTATGCTCCAAAGTTATCGTATTTTACCGACAACCTGCTGCGATTTGTTTGGAAGCATCGAAAACGACAAATATTTCGACTTTACAATATCGAAGGATTCGTTCCAGACCAAGTCTTTAGAAACATTACACGATATGACGATCTCAACATCGTCCAGATTTTCTACCTGCGAGATTTGGAAACCGGTAATCAAATGGACACCCAGTTTTTCAGGCAAACCTTTACCACCCTTCCATTGGAGAATTCAA
The DNA here is from genome assembly GCA_034700485.1 of Pseudosinella alba. Taxonomy (NCBI): domain Eukaryota; kingdom Metazoa; phylum Arthropoda; class Collembola; order Entomobryomorpha; family Entomobryidae; genus Pseudosinella; species Pseudosinella alba. The sequence continues at coordinate 2,860 of JAQIXQ010002653.1, read as the reverse complement.
CAAATGGATTATATGGTTATCGTTACTTCACATCATATGCAAATCGTTCTGATTCTGGTCCTGGTGCTAAGCATCACTCATTTGTTAATTCCCACCAAGAGATTTTGGACACGCATCTAACTCTCCTCCGGAATAACTGGAGTGGGGTCAAATACTATCTGGATAAATTGAAGCCATCGCAAGAAGCCCGCATTCTTGGAATTCAAACAAACATGTCAGCAAATTCTACAACTGCCAATGATCTGGAAAAATTTAAGGGTGTTCGTCATCACTTGCTACAAGCTATATGCAAGAAGTTAAATGCGACAGTGGGAAGGAGGCAGGAGGATCACAATTTATTTCGGGATTTGGATTCATATATCCTGCCATTTTCCAGCGGTCAGGAGACATATCTAAATACCCTGCTATTTCGTACTTTGAAAGTAAAATGGCAATCCTACTTCTTGGACAAACAAGAGGAACATTTGATGCTATATTGCGAACCCCAGCTTCGACTGACAGAATCGATGACCTACTGGCGGGGCCCTTACACATGGCGTACCTGGCTGGGTATTCTTGGGACATTCTGCCTTTTTGTTGGGTTGGTGAAGTACCCAACTGACCTTTGGGAAAGTGTGAGGAGCATCGGTGACGTTTTGAGAATGCTGCTAAGGCAAGATGTCACCAAATGGAAGAGTAAATGGCACGTGATAATTTCACTTTGCTGCATCGTCATCCATGTGGGGTATGAGGGAGAGTTCACATCTCAACTTGCGAAACCACCTCCGCCCATTCTCATCAAGGATCTAAAGGAGCTCCTCCAGTCCGGCTACATATTCCTGATAAATCCGGAGGAGCTTCAAACACTTTACGGGGAGGGATACAAGCTAAATTATTCAGTGAATGGGGGTTATTATATATGGGCGTATATAACTACGGTTCGTCCGGAAGCATTCCCAAGTTTCCAAGAGTTGCTTGGCTTAACCACCTCCCCAAACCCGACCTCACTAAAAAGGATTGTCCCGTATTTCCGGTTTCCCACAATGGAGCTGTGTGGAACTGCAACGGCGATGGCCTGCCTAAACCACCCAGAATATAATTTTGCATTGATAATGGCAGGTTCGGAAAACAAGGCAATACTTGATTGGTATGGTGGAAAAGCGGCGGATAAATTCTGCCATGTTGTTGTCACTCCTTTAGCAACTACCACAGTTGGATGGATGATAATTTTAGGTTATCATATTGAAATTGTGGAGTACCTGACCATATTTCGGGATAGCGGGTTGCTCCAATTTTGGAGGGAGATGGAGGATTGGTGGCAGGAATACCGGATGAGGAAAGAGTCCTTCATGAAGCGAGAGGTGAAGATGGGTTCAGGACTGGAGTTGTCTGGAAATGGGAAGCATGTTTTTATAATATGTGGCGGGCTATTTCTATTCAGTGCCATTGTGCTTATCGGTGAGATTGGATTAGCTAATGTGATATGTAATGCTCTCGTGAGGTTGATATTATTAATGGTGCGAATGCGTAATAACTGTAACTTATTCCAACCTTGTATTAGAATAACCGTGTTGGTGTTGCAAATAGATAAGCATTCAAATTTATATTATAAATTTCGGACTATTCTTCGCTGCAATTTAATTTCTTTTTATGAAGTATATTAAAGTATGAGTATCAATTTCATGATATTTGATAAATCGGACCTGTTCATTATTCTTAATTGTCCATTACAATTCCCAATCGAGTTGCTAAAGTAAAATAAAAATGTACAACTTTCAAACTTAACGATATACTGCCTTAGTTTGGTCCTCGGCAATATTCATTTCATATTCAGGCAATAGTTCATTTTTTACAGAAAATGAATAAGACGATTCATGAGAGTACTCGATATTTCAGAATGTTTTGTATCATATCCTAAAGTAATTCTTCAAGATATGACTATGATATGGTGCCGGGCAGTTAGTCTATTAAAAGAACTTAATTATATATTATATAGTAATTGAAGAACATGTCCGGATTTTAATGACTACACGCCCTTCCTCACGAGGGGAAATATCTTTTAACCGAATAGTTATACTGTCATAATTGTGTAGATTGCTAAAAGTAATGCCACTTCATATTAAATTGGGATACGTAATGCAAGAAAAGTTTGCAGAATGTAATAATTTAAGTTTAATAACTAGTCAACTGCTAGAAATAGAATTACGAAGCCAAGTGTAATTCCCTTCATATTGAAATATATCAAAATGCATTATATTTGTAGTTTCTCAGTTTCTGGGAGAAACATAATAATAAACTAGCTAAATAGTATTTAAAATTCTAATCCGAAGTCCTTCCAAGTCCAAAAACTATAATCAATCTATAAAATGTTTTCCAATTTAGAAGCATGGCTCCTTCTTGTTTCCTTATTAGCACTTAACAGCTCCCCTCTAAATATTTTCTCAGATGGTGTAGAAATTACATCCAAATATGTGTCCATTTTCGAATCCAATGAAGTACAAGCGATGTACGACGACATACAAGAATATCAATACGGCAGTGGTTCCCTTGTTAACCTTCACAACCTATTGGGTGTTTTCCAACAGAAACACGCCCGTTGTCTATTTCACATTACCAACTTTGGAGGAGCGGATCTTTCAACCTCATCAAAATTCCGTTATATCCCGACGATAATTCGACACCTTCACCCAGTATTGATTCTATCGAAATCCTACAAATTTGACCCAGCATCATATAAGCTTGCATGGTCTCACCGACGCTTTCAACCACATCGAGCAAATGTTTCCAATACCTTGAACGATGTTATCCAGCATTCCCAATGTCCCCACTCCATCCTCAGAGATCCACCTAGATCCACTGACATCTGCACGAGAATCCCATA
>JAQIXQ010002652.1:0-10045 GCA_034700485.1 Pseudosinella alba | reverse complement strand
TGTCCATGGTCCAAATATCCCATGTAAACCCACACCGCCTATCCTGTCCATGGTCCAAATATCCCATGTAAACCCACCCCGCATATCCTTACCATACTACAGACTCCAGTCGTTTAATGTAAATGGTGAGCAATTAGATAACTACACTATTACCAACTCATGAACGGACTGCCATGGCCACCTACCTACATAAACAAAGTTAGATCGTATAACTCTAAAGTGGTAACTTTACTCCCCGTCAGACAGAGCAATCGACTCTGCTTGTGGAGAAGATCTTAAAAAACATTACTTACCAAAGAACTTTTTTTATATATCGAACAGCAATCCTTGCCTGCCATCACGCTCTGGATAAGGGAATACAGATCCAACCTGGAAAGCAGCGTCCAGTAAAACAACACTACAGCATAGCCGGTGAATCTTTTACCCAGGGAAATCCGTAAATACAACACTACAACATAGGACTCCATCTTCCACAATCCCTTTGTAAGCCACCCCGCATATCCTAAACATACTACAGACTCCAGCAAAATTACTACCCCTCCTTATCCTACCCCATAAATAGCAAACAACCGAAGATCACGACTTATAGGCACATCGATTTTTTCAACCAAAAGGACACCAGTACATCTCCAACACTACAGCATAATCGGGGAATATATTACTACTCATCATTTACTACACCTAACCCCTTTGTAACCCCCCCCGCATATCCTTACCATACTACAGACTCCAGCCAAATTACTACCCATCCTTATCCTACTCCATAGCCGGGGAACCCATAGTTGGCGGAGGTCTCCATACAACACTAGCCAACCCACCCCGCCTATCCTTTAACCCAGGGAAATCCGTAAATACAAAATTAGCATGCAAAACTTTTGAATGAAATACATCTATACCATATCTTCTGGTTAGCTATATATACATAATAGGTTCTGTCTCCTACTTCGTATCTACTTAAATACTCTGCAATACGGCGTCAGTTAAATTCCTTCAAAAACGCTTTCGAGATGTCATAAACTCCTCCCTCAAATCAAACCTGGGGAATACCTGGTCGAACAATTCAGATGAGTTGATTTCTTCATCAGTCCGACTGAAATTAAAAACAGAGCATTCTTAAACCAACTTAAATTAAAATAAGCATTAATTTGGCATCTTTGGAAATTATTGTTCTTACATTGCAAGTACGTCAAGAATTCCTTCTTTTAATACTTCATCCAAATCAGGTACAATTTCAATTCGGCGTCCACTGAGAACCACTCGGCGGGTCTGGTGAGCAAAATCCCTTCCATTGCTCGCTCCACTTCCGGAACGAGAAGATAAAGTCCAATCTCGAACACTGCCATGATGAACATGGCCAGAGATGGGTTTTCTACTGCCTTCTTAGTCCCGCCGTAATAGACATATTCCAAGAAGGCAGTGATTTCTTCCTTGGACCACTCCCTCAGCTCGATCGTTCTCTCCTTATTGGCGTCACTCTCGAACCTCCCGGAAAACTTCGCAGCAATCACAGGAGAACGGACTGAGGGGAAAAAATGAAAAAGTTACTTTTAAGCCTAACAAACAAAATTGTTGTTTTTAAATCGCAATTTGCAACTGCAGAAACATTAATATGTTCTCACCCAGAAGAATACCCGAATGACAAGGCACGGTTGCCGCGTTCCCTCCAAGGATTTTCAGGTCCGCACCGAGTCCAGACTCCAGCATCATTTTGGTTGTCCCGGCAGCCATTGCAATTCATGTCACTGGACTTGGGAGTGGGAGAAACATGGCTTGGGAGAAAACGGACCTTTGGGAGAAACTGGTCATTTTATTGAATCTAGTAATTTAAGATAAGTTATGACTCGTACAGTACGCACATTCATTATTAAACAATTTGCAACTGGCCTAATATTGTGTTTATTGTGAGTAAAGCTGAAATAAACTTGTTTGCTCATGGACAAGGAGTGTACTTCAAACTCTCTTGTACTAATAAATATTCGTTCCAGTTCCAACGCATTAAAGCATAATGTTATAGTTCCCCCTCCACCCCCTGCATTTTCAGTACGTTCAACCTAAAGATTATGCGCGGTCCTTGTATTCATCAGCAGCAAGACCGTCCTCTGAAGACAGAACCTGAGCATGGCTGGTCCCCTCCTCCTATCCAATTTATGAAAAGGGCCTTTGACCATTTGCAGCAATTATTTGCACACCCCACAGAGAGCTGGCGAGTTGTATTCAAACAAGCTTTTGTGATTATTATCGGCCTGCTCCCAAAGTCCAAAGTGAGGAAGCAGAAATATGATATGCTCATCAGTAGGGGCCGAGATTCTATGTATTTATGTATCTGCAATGCTTCGTCGTACTAAATTCAGCTTTTGGATGTACACGAACCACATATTTTACATATTTCGGGGTTTAAGCACATATTAAATATGTGCGTACATATTTGCCCATTATCCCACATATTTGTATATTTTTACATAAAATCTTTAAATTTTGGTAATTTTTTTTTGAAAATGCTAGGATTTAAAAAAAAAACTGCCCAGAGTTGATCGTAAGGCTTTTCCTTTGCCTTATATGTCGCCCTTGGGTTCGAAATTATTTACGTTTCATTCTGTATACACAGGGGAAAATATTTAGTTTCATCGACTTTTTCTCAATTTTATCTCCATATTTTAGGATTTTAAGTACATATTTAAAGACTGTTCACTCACTCCATAGTTCTCCCCAAAAAGCTAAGTAATTTAAGAAACTTGTATATTTGGCTTTTACCTGGGAAAGTAAGTTAACGCATGAATGATGATGATATTAATTATGATTATATTCGCCATGGTCAAATAAAATGTCATTAACACTTACATAAAAACTCAATGGAAAACACAATTACTTGTTTGATATTTCCTGTCTACTTTGATATAGGTATTTAGCCGATCCCAAAATTCTCGCATTATCCCAAACGCATTTTTTTTTAGCTCTGACTCATTTAATTTATTAAAAGTCATATTCATCAAAATAAAACCAGCAAGTTCCACTTCCCTCCGCACAATAATATTTACTCTTCTGATTTCCTCCACTTTTTCCTCCAATTTTTTCTTCATCACAGAAGCAGCCGGAACTATAGACACGTCAGATGTTCCATTCTGGTTGGGTGAGAGAGCCAAATTCCCAGTTCTTAGGCCTTAGACCAGGCCATTTTAATAGTGACCATTACCGCTTGCCAAACATCTGGCAATTCTTTTAAGAGTCAACAGCCAGTCCCTTCGCAAAGATTTTTGCAAGTCCCGTAAAAAGTCATCACTTCATCTATGATCATAATAATATCACTATAACTAATTAGCTTGCACGTTAATTAACTATCACTCATTTAAAATAAATATTGTTCCTTCCGATGTTTCATATTGAATCCAAATCCAACCAACTAAAATATGATTTAGGAGTTAACTTGACATAATGATCATAATCATCATTTCAGAGCAGGACCACATCATTACAACATTCACCACAAAATTCACTACAAATTTCATCAGTACATTAAATTATATCCCTTTCTAGGTCGATCATTACAGATATGCTGGCGTTACCGGCCATAGGCACCCCGAGCAATCCCCCCCCCAATATCCTTTACCACCCTGACCCCGAATTTCCGGAAACAATGCGGCTATGATGTAAGGATTTACTTTAATAACTATTTTTCCAAAGCAATACAGAAGGCTTTGGTTTTTTCTTTTGTTAATCAAATCAAAATTTAATATTATTGTGATTAATTAATTTTTGTTCTCTTCGGATTATGTAAAGATATGACTAATTTCTTCTTCTTTTTCTATTCGCGTTAAGTGACTTGCTCATGAAAACAATGTGTTTGTAACATGTTATGTACTTAGTCACTGAAATAAATATGGCAATACAATACAATACAATCACCCCGACCCCGAAGACGGCGGAAATTCAAACCGAAATATTTTGAGTACGGAATGTGTACGAGATGAAAACATGTACTTTTCATTTTGTTATTTTTTTGTGAGTTTTTTTCGTGAGTTTTTTCTTTTGATTTCGTGAGAATATCGGGCAAGCCTCAATTTTAAGCATGTGACAGAAACGCAAAAAAATATAATTATGCTTAATATCGCGAGATAGCTTGACATTATTAAGGAGCACTTTGTCAAAGTTGTAAGTTCTCGCTTCTCCCTGACTGTAATGGGTTGGTGTAACAAAGTTGATAACATTGATTATCTCCGTAAGCAAGATACATAATCCTGTTAAAAGCTAGGATCCAAATGAACAGAACGGAGAGATTAAATACCCTTCAACAAATTTATGGATTTGTCCAAGCAACCACACACAAAATATCCTCTGGATCGATCTAGATCGATCTCTCTACAATTTGTGCGTTTGAAGACGGTGGGGTTTTCCTACAATTGTTAAGGTCAATGCCCTTTTCATTAAATTGTAGATTGTAAAAATGCATTTACGTTCTCACTGAATTCACACTCACTCTTATTATCATTATTAGGGGCCGAGGAAATATGTACTTATGGACCCTGAAATATGTACATATGCATGTGCTTAAAATTACCCAAAATATGTGCTTTAGACGGGTTTTAAGTTGATATGACTTAAGGTAGAAAAAAACGTTTAAGCTTTCTTATAGAAATGCTAAGAACAAAAAAAAGCTTGTAGGAAAATGTAAGAATGCAACTATTTCTTTACATGATCTTAAATAATAATGTCAGTCAGCATCAAGAAGACAGGTGAGGGAACGATGCTTTTTTCCCTCACTGAACAGAATAAAGAAATGAATAGTTCAAGTAAGTATTATGGCCTTAGAGGGATAGCCATAATAAGTTGCAATGTTAGTAGTAGCCAATAACATAATTTTTCCGTGATCATATAGTAAGCTTCTGGTTGGGTCTTAGGTCTTGGATCTTCTTTCTTGGGAGATGTTGGATCTAGTTGGGTTTTTCATAAGTTCTTCGTCTTCATCGGGATCACAGCATAAAATATTACAACCTTTTCTGTATTTATCAACATCTCGGCCTTGGTATATGACTGACTCTGCTCGATGATCAAATCAAAATGTAACCACTGTTAAGTAACTATGCATCAGATATTAAATACATGTATATGAAACCGTGTGAAAAAATATATACATAAAAATCATGAGGAGGAATACATATTTCAACATTGTAACAATGAACGACAATGCATTTCGCTTATATGTATCAAGTGTTGTGAAAGTTATATATGTCCAGTCTGCTTTTTACTGGCTTTCAATCTCACATTCCCCTTTTGGGTTCCTCCCCTGATGATCCGCTCTTGATGATATCAGCACCATCATCATCGTCATTGTTAAGCTTCTTCTTTCATCCTTATACTTTATTGCCACTGAGAGCATTGTTGTTGTTTGGTCCATTCCCAGTCCAACCGGTGGTCGCTATGCTCATTGTTTGTATTTGATATGGCATGGTGGAGTAACTACTTAAAATGATATTGGTTGGTGTGATGGGGGCAGTTCACAGAACAAATGTTTAAAATATTATTAGTCCCATTCAATGCATCGATTCCATTGCTGAACTTGTTGAGTTTGAGTGCAATGAAGGGTTTGTAAGATCCCGTTTCTTTCTGTTCTTTCAATGATATGCTCATTTACCTTTACATTAAGTTCGGATGCCTATCTAAATTAATCTTAATAATGTTGATTTGGCATGGGTGTATTTAACTGTATTTTCATCAGCATTAGACTTTTGTTTTTAACCAGATTTAACAATCAACGTTCAAGGTTGCATAATATACATATTATAAATTATTATGATGACCTGGTCTGGTCCTGCTCCTGAGTTAGTTTAAGTTCAGGGTAGGTTCGTGTCGATGAGCTGCAATCCATGTTTATATTATTGGTATATTCTTTTGCAATTGCAATGTTAGATAAATTACTTTCATATATTGCCAAATTCACAAAAGCTGAGCCTGGGAATCCTCTTCGGCGGAGGTGTCGGTATTGCATTACTATTTTCATGAGGTAGAATCGTGGAATGTGGACTTGATGATATTGCGGATGATGTGACGAAGATGCTATGATGAAAGTTTTCTCTCTCTCCTTCTACCTCCTACACAGATGGATGGGAACTGCTCTTCTTTCCCTGGCATCTGGCTTTAGATTTGGATGTAAAAGGTAATATATAGTAATTAATTAGGGGCCAGATTAATATATTAACTAATATATTAAAGGCCAGATGCCAGAGAATATAATATTTGGATGGTAAGTGACATGCCACGTTAAGCATTTTAAGGTGCGAAGATGTGTATGACTATGATTATGATTATTTACGATCTTCGCTTATCCTTCTGCAAAAACAACTGCCGTCATTCTGCTTCGTCCATCTCATCTCCCATCACCATTTCTTGTGAAGGGAAGTGCAATATGAAACATGCTTGGCCTTGACAAAGGATGGATCAACGAGAAAAACTTACTACATTTCATTTTACTTTCAAGCTTCGGGTTAAGCAAACTTTCGCAGCATTATGAGATGGGATGGAATTCAAGATCCCAATTTTTTTCTCTTGCTGAATATGAATTTGGTCATGTTCACATTATTACTAAATGAGTTACGAAATATATTTCTCCTCCTCTCCTCCCCCTCATCCTCCCTCTCTTTTGACCATTCAAACGCAACCGTGATGATTTTTTTTTACACTGGCTCTGCTCTATGTGCCGGCTGGATTTTTACGGATGTTTACAAGAATTTTGAATTTTTTGAAAATATTTTTAGTGCATTGATTTGGTCAGGGGCCACTTCATTAACAAAATTCTGATCAAAGGTAAGATGAGCTAAATGACTTATTTTGTTCAGCAATTTAAATAATGAATGTAGAAAAATAATGAATGTAGAAAAATAATGAATGTAGAAAAAACTTGAATTGGGTAGTTTCTTACTTTTCCGGAGGCTAGGGAAGAAGGCTAATCTATGGATGCATTTGTTGCATAAGTTGGCTGAATTCAACTTGGACAAGGGCAAACTCACATTGCAGTAAAAACCCCAAAAATATAATTTTGCTAGAAACTGAGGTCAACTAATCGTAAGCATCAACTTGTTTATCAATTGTCATTGTATTTGGACATTAAGGACAAGCGGAAATGGTGATAAATCTACTGAAGATCGAATTAAGGTTGGGAGTGACGTGACTTATTTATCGGAGCGGGCAGGACCCACTCCTTTTCGTCGTTCCCTTTTAAAAAAGCCGATAAACAACTTCAGCCAAAAACTTACATGGGAGCTTCGCGGGTACAAACTTCATGTCAATTCCGGTCAGTAATTGGCAATGGTATATAACGTTGGCGTTTTAGTTCAATTTAAAATGCTCTTGTTTGAAACCTGACAGATTTTACACCCAGCAAATTTGACAAAATGAATCCCATTTCCTGTAGATATTTTACGAGCTGGACAATGCGGCCGCAATCGACACATGTTTCACAAGAGAGCTCCAGATGCTAGTTCCTTGCCCAAGATTATCTTGCCTCCAATCCATCTCATCTAATATCCATGAAAGTAATTAAGCACGATCGTATTTATAATTTCGCACAATACCCCAAAGCGGGATATTGATTACCTTATCATTTGCAATATGCTTCGTGTCCCCCACTCTCATGCCATTTTTATGCCAACCCTGTACAACTACCAGGATATGAGGTTATTGGTCAACCAATCCTGCTTCAAGCTCCGCCGGTATACGAACTACAATTTAAGCTTCATAAGATCCTGAGAATTGGAGGAAAACCCACCCGCCTGGAGTGGAACTCCAGACCTCATTCGAGCCACTCCTACACCTCGGCAGCTAGGCTACCCTGTCTCCTCCCCTCATATATAAAAACTAATCATGAAGATTCATTGTTGGTTTTCTAGTCGAACGGTAACAGTTACATTAATTTAATAAAATTAATAGACATATGCAAATAATAATTGTGAAATGGCTAACGCAATAATGGACTGGTATGCTACATTTATTTTTCCCTTTTTCTTTTATCATTTTATTTTTCGTATTTAATCCAGACATTCAGTCAGTTGTGATTATGCTAGTTCTGACATTGGCGATTTGTGCATATCATTTTTATTCAAACCGTTATAAGATATGACATGACCATGACCAATTTCGACATTTTGATGCATGGCATATCGCTTTAACGATGGGCTGATTTTCCTTTCCTCATGTAGGGCTACTTATCCGACTACCGGTAAATTTTTTGGGCTTATTTGCACGGTGATATGTCTTGTTTATGCTAAATCTACTTATCTGGTTTTATGAAACGATTTCATGTTGGCTCTATTGGATGCTTTTAGGTTAATTAAAATATCCCAAGCGATATAAGATGAAATATCGATCTAGAATAGTGGGCATTGTGCGACTATCACACTATCACAGCAGCTCATTTTTATTATCAGGAGAGTACAAATAATGTCTGGAAGCTTTTAAAAGTATGCAAATTGTACTCTTCTCACAATTAGCCTTTTTAAGTTGGTAAATTTCATTGTAGCAGATATAACGTCAACAACATTGAGCTCGACCGTTTACTTAAATTCTGAAATTACACAGTTCTACCAGGGAACATACCATTTGAGCTTCATAATTCGGAAGCACAAAATAACCACAGTCAATCATGGAAACCTTAATATCATCGTGGCTGTTCAAAATAATTTGTTTTACAATCCTGGCAAACCTCCAATGGGGGAATACGGAGACGATTCTAGTCACTTTGGAATCTGACTGTTCCCTTCACTACATCCTCCCAAATTCCACAACTATAAAGATTTCACCTACGTTTCTTGCAGGCTCCCAGTTTCTGATGGTGAATACTTTGAGAAACGCTCAATTAGGGAATGTTTGGGTTTGGGGCCTTCATCGTAGTAATGATACTGAGGACGAGGATGAGGTCGAGGACGACGATGACAATCTAGCTGGTCGGCCCTCAAAATACTAAAATTCTTCATGCAGCATGGCGAGCATTGCACTGTTTTCGTCCTGCTCACCCTCAAGTTTGAGACTGCAGTTCAGGCCATACATGAATCAGGTTATGGGGACTCAGACAAGTAATTGTTTCTCTTGTTGGTGGAAAAGGTAGCCCATTCAAACGAATTGATCGGGAAGTTAGCAATGACCTGATGTTGACTGGGACCACGGATGAGCCTTTCCACGCCCCAATCATCTTCCTCAATGAAGATGGCGGAGGGAGCCCGATTGGCATATTTTGCTATTTTTGCCAGCCCTCATCTACAAAGTTGCAACTCTACCATCTTGGTAGTGCATCCATTTCCCCTTCTCAGCTTATGTCACTTTCACAAACGTTGAATGGTCACGGTCATGGAGGTAGCGCTCTCGTTCAAGTTCCACTTACCTTTACTCCAAACCCAGATTGTTTGAATCCAGAAGTGGATGAGACTAACGCAACAAAATTCACAAATCTCTTAATAAGCTGTTCTCCATTGGAGACCCTAGTATTCTCCAGAATTCAGACAAAGTTCAATGTCACATTTGTTTTCAAAATGGGAAGGACTGAAGTGAATTCGACATCCAGCTGGTTCCTCAATATTCGCTTCTATGAAGGAACTGCCGTGTTTTTGCCCTCCTCAACTATCAATACTAAAGGCAGTTATAGCATAACGGAGGAATCTCGATTGGAATTAGTGGCCTGCAGGAAATTAGCCTCCCTAACTACTTTTGACTATGCTATCAAATCAGTAATTAATTACCATATCGGAGGAGCTGCATTTGAAATTGCTGTTACCCATATGCTCCTCACCCAAAACATTTATTTGGGATTGCATTAATTGATTGCACGATTATTTCGGCCGGGGAAGCAAACTGTACAAGGAAAAGTATATTTGTAACAGTTATGATATTGGAAATGAAATCGGATTTCCTCTCTTTCTCCCGCATTTCTACAAATATGTGAAAGATTTTGCTCCAAGTGAGGATGGAGAATATGTTGTGAGACCGAAGCCGTCAACGGTAAAGTCAGCTATTGGACTTGCTTGTGGATATGCATTTGCAACTGGGGTAGGCTTGCTGGGGGGTT
>JAQIXQ010002651.1:0-10048 GCA_034700485.1 Pseudosinella alba | reverse complement strand
TGATGGCTTTTGTGAAGTTGTTTACATCACGTGCTTCTGGGCAGGCGGAACTAAGATATACCCATATTTGAGCCATATCCATAAAGGGCTGTAATCTGTCTTGTGTGTATTAGGAATGAATGCGTGTAGAGGTATAGTCTTTGGGTATTTTATTCTTTGATTTTGGCAATACATAATCTGATTAAAACTCATTTTTTTGGTGTTAAGTCAATCTTAAATAAAAATTAACGAGTTTATTATTTGACACGCGGATTATACAATTTTAATGTAATTTTATTTTAGCATGACCAGAGATGAATATTATGCAATCGTAAATTTTTTGACAATGCCCATATCAATTTTTTTGTGATGATTAGATAGTCATGTCATAACTCTAAATTCCGCTATCATCACAAATAATTTATGTCGCACCTTCCTTTTTTGTGTTTACGGAGCTCATTGCTTGTAGCAAACAACCTCTGTCGAAAACATAAAATATAAAATGGATCTGAATGTCTCCATTGTGATTGTGACAGTACCAAAATGCTCACCCCGACTGGATGACGTGCCAACATCCTCTCCAGTCGATGTGCAGAACGTTCCAACAGCTTCAGCATTTCTTCAGTGGAATGATATACCTGAGAAGCATAATACATATGTGACTAGGATAATCCGCATGGAATCGTTGAAGATGGTTAGGTACACGTATGAGTTGTGGGATGCTGAGGGGTCCTACATGGAACGGATGACCTTTGACAATATATAACCTTCATTACTACAAATAAATACAGTGAAATTATAAACAGATTATTCTAAAATTATCATACACTTAGGGTGAGCCACGGAATACTAGTCCCATATCCCATATGCCACAACAACAAGCGGGGACACAAACTTTGTGAGCATGCCTGCCAGATCACATATTGCCTAGCACATTTTTCCAAATGCTTTCCCAAATTGCTTCAGCTTCATTATCCTCTGAGGGGAGCAGGCTTCGGATATTTGAGATGTTGGTCTCACGATGCCATAACTTCTCGACCGTGCTAGAAATCACCTCAGTAAATTCCGCAAATAGGTGTGATATAGCGCGGCAGAGTACAATTAGGAATGAAGAATTAAGAAATGTTTTATTCTTTCTCAACATTTTATTATCAAACAACATAATGATCCTGTTACAACTTAATTCTAAATACTCGTCAATAACCAATCAATACAAGTCAATAACTTATAAACCATCATAAGTTTGCATTTGCTGAATAAGCACGTTATCATCTCAAAATGCTTGTACTTTTAGCACTACGGCAGGTTCTCACAAATCGCCTGGAAGGCACGATCGCAATTCCAGGCATCCAAGTCAGAAGTACCGAGTCCGGGATGACTGTCGTAAGTGAGGCAAGTCTTATACCCATCATTAAGGCTATTACCCAACTTGAGATACTCTCCTATCTGGCCGCCATTGAAATCCCAGGAGAATTGACGTAGTTCCTTGGCATCCCTCCCATCAATCCAGAAGACTACGGATAAAAAAAACACAAGCCCAGCTTATTTGTACCATTCTAAATGCCAATTTGCAAAATCAGTTATAAATATTTATTATTTTCATTACATCCAGCAAAAGCGGTGGTGTACCCATTGTCCAGACACGTGGCTTGATTAGCCGATGTGATCGTTGCCAGCCGCATATTCAACGAGGCACAGTACTCTTTTGATTGAGCCCAAGTCTATAAAATAAATTTAGCGTGTATCTCTCGAGAAGGCTCTGTATTTCAATTTAATGTGTATTTCAATGTGCTGGAAGGCTCTTTAAGTCTATAAATACTCAATTTTTCAGTTACCCTCTTATCATCGCTAATGAAATAGCGCTTTCCCTCGATGCTACAGATAGGTTCAAGTCCAAGGCCTTCTGGTTTAAAATATTTTTGGCAAATACTTCATCAATTAGTTTGGTATTAATAAGCTATTTTGAATAATGTAATATCAAATAATTAAATTAATCATTTACTTGGAGATTGATTTGTTGCGTTCTGCAACAAATCTATGAACCTCGTCTCACCGCCACCTAGAATGACGGCTGTGATGATGGCTAGTGTAAGATGGACGTTCATTGCTATAAATGGGATGGGAAGTGAAAAGTAAAATTAAAAATACCTGCGTGTTTATGCAGTTGGTTCTTATTGAATGCAACTTGACAACTGCGTCCGCTTTTATACTCTGGGGAAGTCTGAACCAGTCAAGGAAAGAATTTAAATCCGTTAATTCTGATGTACTTGCTTTCAGAGATTGTGGCATATGGGATGGAGATACCTGGATACCCTTCATCGTAATCCCATTTTCCATGTAATATTTACAAATGTGGGTGACCATGAGACTTGACACAAATATGTAAGCTTTGATTCTCAGATTTATTACAGTCAACCTTCTCATAATCTAGCCAACTTACAGGACAGGACTTTGGCGTTTTATTACATGGTGAAAGTACGTACTTGCTTTATCCTTCAATTGAATGTGTGTGTGTTCCTGTCTGTGCTTTGGATATCATGAAAACGGAATCGAATCGAGTTTTTAAGTTTGGTTTTCAGTACTGGGTCCTAATGAACAAATTTTGGAGGCGATTTATTTACGGATGGGGGTCAAATGCTGAATAACATCTTCTCAATGTGCTTACATTAGTTGCTATACAGCGCTTAATCCCCAACCACACAAATGCGGCTGTCAATGTCTAATCACATGCGGAATTGGTAACCTCTCCTCTGCTGCTCAACTGTCTCACCGTGTATTTATGTCGCAATTTGATAATTTTATTATGTGTACCAAAAGATAAGAAGAGGCTGCGTTTTTGCAAATGTTTTTGATCGTACCCAATACATAATCCCTCACTTATACTCAGTATCTTTGTTGGCAGCTGAAGGTCCGTCACGGGGCAAAAAATTACAGTACCACATGGAAAAAACTTGAGCGCGGGAAATTTTTGTGATTGGACAGTGACGTCATTCACAAAAATTTCCCGTGCTCAATTTTTTTCTATGTTGTACTGTATTTTTTTGCCCCGTTACGGACTCTGTGGAGCATGTACCTAGTCGTGATATTCATCAACATTCAGCTTTCCCCGTGTATTTCATATAATAACAATAGGATGTGCTTCATAAGCTCAAAGCCCATTAAAATCACATAATGTGATGAAATAATTTCCGATTGGTCATTTCAATCAGATATTCTTCCCCCCGAATACCTCTGTGAAAAGTGAGGAATAACGTAGGAAGGATAGGATGGAAACGACCAATAACTTTGTCTGATTGTTTCGCGATTGACATTTTGGAATTGCACCGTTTATTTCCGCATGATTGACTACAGAATATATATTTGTAATTGTGTCCATTACACAATTCGCAACCTATTAGTTTTTAGTTATGCTATTTTTTAATCAATTACATTAGTTGTGTAATCTCAACTCACACAGCGCTGAGCACTAAACGGTGGAGTGTCGGGATAATAGAAACAGCGAAGACAAGTCTCAACTCCCTCTGGAGAGTCATTTGCTAAAGTAAGGATATCGCCCAACGGGGTTTCGTTGAAATCTCGGGAATATCGGCCAAGGCCATGAGCCTCCCCCCAACAATCCAAAAAACTACGTAGGAAATTAGCAATCAGTTATTATTTACGAGGCCTACACCGAACGTGATCCACACACATCTACAGAAAAATAAGCCCGAGCTGCCATACAAAGTCCCTGATGGGGGAGCAGAGTGGTACCATAAGAAAAAAACTGGAGTGCTGAAGGAGCTGATTGCGATGGTCATCGAAAGAAATCAAGCGAACGTATAAGTGGGAATTTGATTTTTGCTCAAGTCAATGTTTTCATAATGGATGCAAGTTAGAAATAAATGGCAAATGTGTTTGAACCGATTTGGATGGAATTCAGATATTCGGAAGCAGCATGAGAAATGCTTTCGAACGATATGTTACTTGACATGTGTTGACCTTGACCTTTGCCCTACTTTGTGTTGTCTAAAATTGCCCATCTTCGAACTTGACCTCACGTTTTGGCCTTGCTATAGATTACTGCCAACCGAATTTTAAAAAACGACCCCGTTCTCCAGTTATCGCTCGGACTGACGTGACAGGGCAATCTTAATAACTTGCTTGGTCGCAAGTTAATAAGCAATGACAATGTTCATTGTTTTAGCCTATCAGTTCATATCCTGGGATGACTCTTATCATATAACTTCTGAAAGTGGTTATCATTTTTTGCAGCATAATGATAAGCTTATTTCTAGATTACACAAGCATTAAAAGTCCGGAGTAGAACAATCATGTAATTTAGCTAAGTCCGACAATTATCTCATTCCATCTTGCTGGTGATTGCATTGCATGGTCAGTCAACCTTGGATCCCTTGATATTATGGAGCCGGAGCAAAATTAAATTAAATTAAAAAATTAAATCTATCATCGACAAAAATGATTTGCAATTATTGCGATAGTCCTTGGCACAGCAGACCAGCTTGTCCACTACTAGCTGATTCCTCGTCACCCCCATCCACCAGTTCAGGCAGTTCAATTAGGTCAAATAACGTGTCTTCCGGGGGACCGGCAGCATTCGCAGGTGTCAGTGCTCCAAGCCCTAAATCCGCAGGTACATCCACAAGAGCACATAAATGTGGGAAATGTGGACGTCCTGGGCATAAGAGAACGACTTGCAAATACAGTCGGGCCCTAAGTAAAGCAACTCGGAAAGGGGTAAATGATCCCAAAACTACATCGGGGACGACCAAAGTGAATACAGAGAAGGGGCCTAATTGGCTCAACCCCAAAGCCTTGAAGAAATTTAACGGTGGTAAATATAACCGGTTTTTGTTACGAAATGGATTCAGTCAATTTTTTTTGGTAAAAATATCCATAACATTTCTTCTTTAATCCAGGACCGAATAAGAAGGATATGGCAGGCTACATTTACATGTACACCTACTGCGTATACGGTGACCACATCACCAGCCGAGGTTTAATGACGTTGATAAGCTCACTAAATGCGGTTTACTTAGACGGCTTATAAGGCATTATACATGAGTCACCTCATACTTAATTTTGCCAACATCAACACCTCATTAGCCTGGCATTAGTCAACGTCAAAGATTAATTTTGGGTTGCTAATATTTTCCCCACTTTCCCCACTTTCCTTGAATCCTTTTCAATGTCATGGAATGCTTGAGAAGTACGAGGAAAGTACAGCGGAAAACTCCGCGGCCCTCACCTTCATTACTGCGAAATCATAGTTATTGCAAATGATTCATGCTATCAGTATCAGGGACAAGTTTCCTTGTTTAATTTCACTACGCCCATTGTCTCCCAGTTATTTGAAAGTTTCGGGTCCAACAGTCTTTGTTTTTGCTTCATCATACTCCGATATTTAGATAAGACACGACACAAGTGATGAAAACAATGACTCATTTTAACGGACAAGCTGACAGCACTAGCATGCCTTATCACATTTGCTCATGGTACTTTGCTGGTGGGCATCTTTTTTATTATTATTATTTTTTATATTCGCTTATATAATTAATAATGATTTAAATCCCCTCAGTGATTGAGTCATCCCATCAAAATGGCATTAACAAATGCCTCGGATTTGCGATTCGACGTCAATCGGAGATCTTCCTTGATATAAATAGGTCATGATGGGGCATGTCCAAACCATTCTTTGCCAAAATGGCTTGTGGGGCTGGTCACAACCGGCAAACTTGTTCATTGGCAGGTTCATCATCATCATCGTCTTCCTCACTGGGTGGCGGAGGTGGTGGCTACAGGTGGAGGATCCTTCCGAGCTATTTCCCAAGGTTGTGGGGAGTGGGGATAACTCAAAGTTCAAGGAGGAGTTTATCGCTACTTTGTTGAATATGTATGAGACTGGGGTACTCTGAGATTGAACTATTTTATTCTTTGATTTTAGCAATAAATAATCTGATTAAGATTTTTTGGTGTTAAGTCAAGCTTGAAACTAAAACAAAATTGAAGAGTTTATTATTTGACATATGGATTTACAAAAAAATAATATAATTTTACTTTAACATGACATGAGGTGAATATTATGCAATCGCAAATTGCGAGACACGCATTCCCGTGTCATTTTTGTTATATAGTGATTAGATTGTTATGTCATATCTCTACATGAAGTTATTATCTCGAAACATTTATGTTGCACCTTCCTTTTTTGTATTAACGGAGCTCATTGCCTGTAGCAAAACAACTTCAGCAGAAAACATGAAATAAACAATGGATCTGAATGTTTCCCTTGTGATTCTGACAGTGCCAAACACGTTCACTCCGACTGGGTGACGTGCCAACATCCGCTCCAGACGATGTGCAGATTCGGGAAATTGTGACCTTGGGCATCGCTCCAAAAGCCTCAACATACCTTCTGTTGAATGGTATACCTGAGAGGCATAGTAGGTGACCAAGATGATCCGCATGGAATCGTTGAGGATGGTTAGGTACACATATGAGTTGTGGGATGCTGAGGGGTCGTACATGGAACGGATGACCTAAGACAATTAATTAATTAACTGGCCATGTGTGCCATCCTTAATGAATCTGAATCACATAATTAGAGATCAATTTACATTTAAAGTAAGCCACGGAATACTGGTCCCATATGCCACAACAACAAGCGGGGACACAAACTTTGTGAGCAAGTCAGCAAGGTCACATAAACCAAGCATATTTTTCCAAATGTTCTCCCAAATTGCTTCGGCATCTTCTGAGGCGTCCACGTTTCCACTTAAGGGTAGGCTGTCACGTTGCCATAGCTTCCCAACAGTGGTAGAGATCATCTTGGTGAATTCCGCAAATTGATGTGATATAGCACGACATAATGCAATTAGGAAAATGTTTGAAAAATTCCACGATAGCATCTTGTCGCCGATGATGAATAGGAGGGAGGTGGGGACGGAATAGTGTGGGAGGTAATTTACCAGTGATCCAGTTGCACTTTGATAAAGGGATCTGATTATATCTCCGTGACCTTTAAAAGGAAAAAATTGAGATAACCAATCAATGCAAAGAAACATATTATTATGTGAAAACTTTTGTTTGACCTGTTACCATTGTTTTGGATGGTGTACAAGTCAAACAAAACGACTTCCGCAACGGTTGCTGCCAGCACGACGATAGTCAAGATTATGCAATATTGTGGAAATTTATTATCATTCCCATCCAGCTTCAATTTCTCCCTGGTTGAAGACCAACACCGGAATAGTTGCAGGAGTCCTGGAGCATTCCATAGCCAGTGAATATGCGCGGCCACTATTGACACATTAAATGACATTGATCCAACCCCGTCCATCTCGTCCAATATTGTAGCATGGCTCCCGGCATCCCCAATAAACGCCCAGGTTTTGAATAGGAGCCCTGTCATTACCAGAATCAGTACTGAGAGGCTATGCACTGCAGAGAAACTCATCCACCTTGATAATGAATATTGCACACGGATACAGATTAATTAAAATAGCAAAATTTTCTTAAATATTCCTCGTCAACTCATTTTTTTTTGTGGTAATTTACCTGAAAGCCAGGATGCTCTTTTTTGAGTTTAAAGAGACTGAAATTGGGCTCACAGAAATAAGTCGACCAAGGACAAGTAGTCCCTTAATACCCTTGTCGACTGGGTAGGTTGAGTTCAGCTCGTAATCTAAGGCCAATTGTTGATCCCCATTCGGGGGAAGCTTTGTGTCAATTTTAATGGTGGACATTTTCATGTTCACCTTTGCCGTACGCAGCAAGGAGAAAACTGGACATAAGATGTGTCTATCTGTTGCTATGTTCATTCAATGTCAAATATAATCAGGCCATAGTTTCTTACTTAGGAACATGAGCCTAAGAGCACTTTCCCTATGTATTGATTTTGATTGTTAGACGTAATAGTAGTAAAATCAATAATGTCCACCCCGTTGAACCATTATAATAAATAATGACCGTCTCATCTCGAGATATCGAATGGGATGCGATTGCATTGACATAAAGATCTGATAATTGTGACGTGAGTACTAATGGCTTGGTCTTTTAAAATTTTTATCATCTATCTACCATCGTCACTTGTTGTCTGTCACAGTAATAAATAATGTAAATCATTTCTTAAATTCCATGATTTATCGTTAATCCTAAACTGGAATTAGCCAGACGTAAGTGGATATATAATGATCAGGGCAACCCATGGAGCTTAAACGGATCATAAAGCTTAATGCTCTCTCTGCCTATGGGTTGCCAACTAATATGAATAAGGATAAAAAATTACATATTTTTCACTAAATTTTGACCCCATTTAAAAAGCTTAAAAAGCTTATAAAGCTTAATTTCCTGACTTGGAGCTTTGAAGCTTAATTGGAGCTTAATTTGGTAAAATCGTGCATAATTATCTAGAAATCAAGCTTATTTTACGGAAAAATAAAGTTTTTTGTAGATTTTTTAAATTATGTTCATGGAATTGCCATTTTCTGCTTCGTTAATAACGTATTAATTCAGGACTGACGAAAGAAATCTGCTATTTCTGCCACATTACTCTATATTTTTGCATTTTTGAACCTTTCGAACTGAAAATCCATTTCATGAAGCTTAATTTGGGTTGCCCTGATAATGATGTCACATTGTTCCTGGTCAAGAATGGTAGGTTAGACAGTTCAAACCCTTGCAATGATTTCAATGATATGATGTGATAAGATTAAAATAATTTTAAATGGCTTCCATTTTTACCCGAGTCTAGACAGATGTCGATGCGAACTCTGTATATTCTGCAGGATTGCTATCTTACGTAAATTTATTTGTCAGAAATTTTACCTTCTTTTTTAGAATAAGTAATATGGTGGAATTCCGTTCCGGGCTGCAAAAATTTAACTTTCAATTGGGGGACCCGATGGAAACCGGGCTCAAATGGGTACTCCTACTTGGACGAGTTTTCGGGGTATGCCCAATATCGGTACGGCCATGGCCTGGACCGGGATATTTGTCATTTCGGTAAGTAGCATAGCCAGGATGTAATTAGCAAAGCACACTCTGAACTAAAATAAACTGCACAAAGACAATTAAGATAACTTGCTCCATTACATAGGAATTTGTATAATTTGATATGACTGCTCTTCACAATTTATTTCAAAGTATATCACTAAAAACTAGAACATGAAATGATATACATGAAACTTTTCCGCACTAAAACGCCGATGATAGATTTAGAAAGTTTTAAATGCATTTTTTTAAATAACGGTGCAACGTACGAAATATGTATATTTGGAATCAGCATGAAAAGTGCTTTCTAATGATCAGGGCAACCGCAATTATGCTCCAAATTGCGAACTTTTATGCTCACGAAATGCAAAAATTATGCTTTTATGCTCGAACTTAAAAAGCATGTAAAAATTTCCAGTTTTTTATGTTTGTCAAGATGAAATTCGGTCTCTATGTTGAATTCTGATTGGCTTTAGTTGCATTAAATGCCGAATCCTGTATTTTAAATTAACGCTTTAATACATTTACGGAGAACATTTTTGTCAAAAATAACAACAGTTAATACTGAAATTTAATCTGCAATTGAAAAATGGCGTTTTTCAATGGCAAAATGTCGAAAAGTATTAAAATATGCTAATGATTTACAAATTATGCTCAGATTATGCTTTTATGTTCGAAAACCGGAAATTATGCTTTTTATGTTCGAAAATTTTTCTCAAAATTGATACAAAAGTTCGTGATTCGTCTAGTTCCTCAATATTACTTGGCAACCACTGGTTAGAAATGACATTATGCCTTTTATTCTTATTATGCTATCTGGTTGCCCTGCTAATGATATGCTATTTGCCATATGCCATATGCTGTCATATGGCGAAATTTTGAACTTGACCTTTGACCTACTTCCTGTTATCCAATATTGCCCATCGTCGAACTTGAAGCCACACATTTTTTTTATGGCTAAACAGAATTTAAAAATTCGAACCGGTTCTCAAGATATTAGACACACGTACGCACGAACACACTGATCTCCTCTACGATATCGTCGCAAGTTAATAAATGACTTGGCATATAATCATCAAATGCC
>JAQIXQ010002650.1:0-10051 GCA_034700485.1 Pseudosinella alba | reverse complement strand
TTTCAGATACAATAAGAGCTATAAATATTTAGCGTGTAAGATACTTTTATTCCTCCCGTGCAAGATGCAGTGGTGCACAAATGTTAAATATTTACCTCTCTTCTTCGTGTCTATCGTACTTCCTGATGTCCCCGAATTATGGACCGAATAAACAAATTCCATCACGCTTCTACTGATTCCCTGATATGCATAATGAGCTAAGTGCAAACAGAAGAAATAGATGGATTCAAATGGCTGATACAGGAAGACGGTTTATATTTAGTTGCTTACCATTTCAAGTTTACGATTACCTCTCGATAGATTCAAATGTTATGCTTTGCTTTGTTAGATAAAAGATGATTAAGGTAAATGAAGAAATAAATGGATCACGATAGCAGTGAAAATGACAATTGACAATGATAAAAGGGCAATCATGGATGCCTCAAAGTATTAAACCTTTTTTACAACCTGAAAACCTGATGCATTGTGATTAATACTTGCATAAAAACTATGAAATGGATCTAGGTACCCATATTAATGGGCATATTAGCGACGACATTATATTTATAAAATGATCAAAGGGAATCCCATTATGTTGATATAATATGGTCATCATAGCCTATTGAATTATTCCCTGTGGCCAAACAGATAAGAGAAAATATAATATGAAATTGGTTTTCATTCCATATTATAGCCAATTCATTTTCTAAAATTACTCCATATATAACTACAGGAAACAGTATCATATTATACCATGATTATGATTAATTATAAAAGCGAGGAGCACAACGAACGGCAACACGAATCAATCCTTCGACGACACCTGCACTTTACATTCAATTATCGATCCTAATCCATGCATTCATCTTATCAGATACACCTCTATTGGAACATTCGGTGACAACTTGATGGTTTACATATGCAACTCTATGTTCACTGTCACAAGGAAGAATATTTCCCTGAAGATGAGCGAATGATTGAATGCCCTTTACGGAATTTATGTCAAATTACATCGTACATTAGTATCGAAAATACTTTTCATTTATTCCTTATCCAGCATATTTGTTTTCATCGTCGTCATTATCAAAGTTATCGGATAAGGATTCGACGTTCCTAATTGTAAAAGGGAGCAAATGCTCCGCCTGCTTGTTGACCTGTCCCAAATAATGAAGAATTTCTGTCGCCTGGCTGCAATTGTCTGTTATGTTGGAGAGAATTAGTTGGAGAGAACAATCTGTCTCAAATTGTAAAGGGGGTTCGAAAGATGATACTACTAATGACGTGAAGTTAAACTAACAACAACTAAAATTAAATTCATCTGTCCGGATTTAGTAACACTCATCCTTCTGGCGATATAAGTAATAAAGTAATAATTAATGGATTACAAAACAAATAATAAAAGACTCGTGATGGTGATGGTGGAAAGTTATAAAAAAAGGTGTATGTAGCTTTTTCCTGCAAAATAAAGTTGAAAATGTGGCAAAATTTATCCAAATATATTGCAATATATTGCAGAAGCACTGTTGCATTTGAATATTAATCCGACGTACAAATAAACGGCTAACTAACTGGACAAAAAGTTCAGGGCTGGATTTTAACTGAATATGAAGATGCATGGAACCGCTTGGTATTGATAAAAGAAATTAATTATTCACGAAGCACAAACTCCGTCATCGATTTCTACACACAAGGAAGGAAGCTAATGCCAACTCTTTGCTCAGTATAGTTTCGATAAAATACTTTATATTACCATGTATATCTTTTGTCTACGTGTAAAACTACCTTAGTTAAGTTAGAGTAACATTTAATTTGCAAATGATGAATAAGCGTGGCATTAATTTATACAAATAGGAACAACCGATATGTTAAGAGTTTCTTCATATGAAGCAACTACAGCTTCTCTGCTTCATATTCAGTTGCCCCATATGAAGTATACAGCTTTGGACAGAAAATCCAGAGCCCTATTCTACATGGATGTAACTGCCAGGTAGACGTTGAAAATGTTGATGGAAAAAGTATAAATTATTCACATACCTAGCTCAAACTATGACAGAGAGTTTTTCACACACATCAGGAATGGAATGCTACGACAGTATGAAGCCATGTATGTATTATATTTTTTGGTCTTCCTGATACTCCTTTATACGATTAGTAAAATGAATTTGATATATCCCATCTTGGTATCAGTGTTATATTTGGAATGCTGCTTCATATATTTTAGATACTGTTTTTGGGTCTCCCAAATGTATATAAGAAATATCAAGTAGTCCGGTTCCAGCCTAGCCACACTTTCAATGTGCCAAGTGTGTTGGAATATGATTTGGTAAGAGTTAGTTAGGCCAAATAATTAGGCAAAATACTCTCATAAATATAAGGCTCCAGCGAACAACTATCTACTTGAAAAATAAATCATTCACAGTCACATTCGGATTTTTGTAGGAAAATCTCTATGCTCCATACGTTAGATGTTCCGTGTGGTCAAACAGCCACGTCAGCAAAATAATCGGAATTTGACCGTTGTTCCATCGTCCATTGAACATATTATTACTAATATTATTCCATTCATGCATAATTACATTAATTGTATTAGACAGTATCATATCACACCAAGACATTATGATTATCGATGATAAACTCGTGGAGAACAAAGAACACGCAACCTGAGAAACTCCCGTTGGCGAACCGACGCTTCCATTTTACATTAAATTACTTTTCGCATTCATCCGTTTCATAGGATTCTTCTCCACTGAAACACACGGGGACAACTTGATGCTTGACCTATTCCTCTTTAACACCTTTATCGTCACAAGGAAAACTATTTCGCTAAAGTTAAAGAATAAATTCCAGAAGCTGATTAAATGTACTTTAAGGAATTTATGTCATCTACATTTAGCATACTCATATTTATTGATATTGATGCTTTGATATAATGCTTGCGATAATTTTAATATAGCGTTTAAAAATAATGAGCAGAATTTCAGTGGACTTGTAGACAAGCAGGATATGTAATATTTAACCTTAAAAGTTAACTAATTTAACTTACTCTTCAATACTACATTTTACTATTATGACTCCGCTTTGGACAGCAGATGACTTCTTCCTACAATTCTTGCATTTGCTAAACCCAGATCGACATTTTGCTACAGCCCAATTCCAGGTAAGTGATTTTACTCTCTTGTGCTTTCTGCAAACTCTCTTGCTCTCCTTGTTCCAATTATCATGCCTTATGCTTCTCCGAGCCCAGCAGAAAACCACAATCCATTTGGTAAGGATTAGGATCAGGACCCCAAGGCCATAAGCACATAAAAGTCCAACCGTGGACCTCAACTTAATTGAACTATACTTGGAAACTGATTTCTTCCCTCTAAAATGGAACCCATCCAAAGTCCTACGAAAATGCTCCCTAGTTGTGGTAGAACCAAATCTATACATCCCCATCTCAACAAACCTTGCATTAAGCTGCGACGCCCTTCCCGACATATACGAGTGGATTGTGAGGTCAGTCGGGATAAACAGTGGAAACTGCAACTCTTCAACCAAATCAAAAGACTTGCAAATGTGACTCCCACCAACATCAATAATTCCCTTACCCATGAAATGGGCAATTGGTGCGATGACTCCGTATAGAAATATTAACTTTTCCCTGTCCAGCTGTGGAACCAAATGGGATAGATTGTAATGTGACCAGCCCATGCCAAAACGGAGGAAATCTGTGATACTATTATTCCGAAACAATACAGCCAGTTTCTGCGCCAATATACCAGAATAGGAGGCAAGAACTGAATTAACCAACGATGGATCTACGCCTTCCCCAGACACGAAAAGTTCGTAATTTTCCTCGTGAATTAATTCGGAAAATGTGGAGAATTTCCCAAGCCGAATTCCCCCTGTGGAAACAAAAGCTTGGTAGGCATATGACACGAGGGTAATCCCCACAAGGAAACAACATATCAATCTCTTGTGGTGACAGTGGCTTAACGACTGTCCAATGGCTGGGAGCACAATGTCCACTCCCAAATAGATATTCTGAGTAAGCCATCCATATCCCAGGCAGATGACCAAGCAGCCGATCAACACAGCATAGTTTCGAATAGGCCCCAGGGAATAATCCAATTTGGACATGGATCGCAATTCCTTGCAGGCTATCCCGATGAAACTTGATTCCTCCAGAAAGAACAAGGAGCCTCTAGTCATTGCATACACGTTTGGGGCTTTGAGCAAGTTCCATTCCAGTATGTGAATATTGAGATGCCACTTCATTCTGCTCTTGATTCCATCCGAACTTATATCCCACTGCTGGATGATGGTAACATTGAGAGCTCTCTGAAGGGTTGCTAAGATGGTCAGTTCAGGGAAGCGGCAGTCTCCAATTGACTTGAAAAGGTTTGGATTGAGTTGGCTCCCTACATCTGGGTCCATACAGCTTTTGTTGGTCCGTACCCCTTCTCGTGGACTACGGATTAGAGCTATTTCACCATATCCGTTACTGTTAAGCTCCGTGGCTAATCCTTTCAAGGTTGAGTAGCCCATCCTATCCCCATAAATGTTGTGTAGTTTGTGGGTTGAGCAAAAGTAGCAGAATGCCCCCATGCGCCGAGAATCATCAAAGAAGAGGATATTAGCATGAAAGGGCCCCCCAACATCGACATCACCGGTGAACAAATCAGAACGAAACTGGGAGATTAGCTGGTCATCGGGGGTAACTTTGTCAACTTGAATGAGGAATAACACCTCGGTAGAAGTCCCAAAACCGGAACGAAGAATCCCATGAGTGGTCTCTTCAAAGGTGGCTGTCAACAAAATGAATACATGACAGGGATCTCTCAGCTTGCCAAAGTATCGAAAATATTTTGAATTTATTCGGAATCCAGCACCTTCGTCTTCATAATCCTCATTCTCAAAGTTATCAGATAAGGTCTCAACGTTACGAATTGTCAAGGAGAGCAAATGCTCAGCTTGCTCGTTGACCTCGCCAGCATAACCAAGAATATCTGTCGCCTTGGTGGAATTGTCTGTTATGTTGGAGAGAATTAGTTGGATGGAGCAGTCCGTCTCGAAATGTAAAGGCTGTGCTAATGTCGAGGCTAATAATGACGTGCAAGCTAGACTAACAACAAGTGACATATAATTTCTGTGTTTAGATTTTACAACTTCCATTTTGCAGAGTAGATGTAATTTTTTTTAGCTCGCTATGGGGGGAAGTGACAAAATTTTGTAGACATTTTCTATAAAATGAAATTGAAAATATGAGGAGATTTTAGTTGTGAATGGTTCCCAAAAAACTGTATAAGTCGAGAGTATATACGCCAGGCGTGTTCAAAGGTTAAGATTTAGAAATGATCCACTAACTAACGGGACAGAAAATTCCAGAGCCGTAGTCTACATGAATATGTAGCTGCTGGATAGACAGGGAAAATATCGATATGAAGAATTAATTATTCAAATAGCTCAAACTATGACATAGGTAGATATTTTTCCCACATGAGTAAGGAAGAGAAAGCTTCAATACATATAAAACCATTATATAATATTTATTAGTCTACCTGATACTTCTTTCTTATATTCTAATACAATAGACTTGGACTGTTACTGTTTGCGTAACCTTCCAAGTTGAGCTAAATCCCACTTTCATAGTGCAAATCCTTTGGTAAAATGATTTGATAAAATAAATGTAGGTAAGCCATCGGAGAATGTCAAACTGCCAACATAAGCACAATATTGCGCCAGCGAGCAGCTACCATCTTCTGCATTATAATATTTCAACGGAGCCGTCAATTCAGTTGAGTTACGTTATGCGGAGGGAAATGTAATTTGTAAGGGCTCAATACAAGCGGAAGCAATAATTTAAGAAGGAAGAGAAATCAATAATTGCGTGATTCCGTCATATGGACTGCTGCAGCTTCTCCTACTTCATATTCCTAAATATTCCTAAACTTGTGAAAGGACCTTCTGACCAAGTATATGGAATGATCCATTATCACATAAAAGTCGATATATTGTTTATATAACCAATGAAATTTAATGCTCCAAAGTAAATTTATCGTGGCATGAAATGATCTGGAAACGCCGCTCTTGAACCTAATCATTCATAACTTAAGTATCACCTTATGAGCATTTTTTTGCAAGATGAACATAACTTACGAAGGATAGCTAAGCCGGGAAATATAGATAAAATATTTATTTCCAATTATCATGAACCATCTATACATTCCTCACAGAAATTATCAGGTATTTTTCCAGCTTAAGCAGTATTTGTTCAATCCAATCTAATATGCACATTATTTCCATCGACATAAACTGGACTGGACATGACTAATAGACCCTTGATTACATCCTGTTGTTCATCGTATGATAGTTTGATGATCGTCATCGATATCGATCCAAAATTGGATAAAAGCACTTCCAACATTTTATAACGTCGTCGTTTTATTCTTTGGTGACAGTTATCATCTGGCAAGGTCAAGTATTATTATCTTAAATTCGACAAGATTTTAGTTCACTTCACTTCAGTTTTTGTTCCTACTTGAACATTTGGCAAATAATATCAGAGATCTGTAGCAAATCTGTGGATGCAATGTCAAATTTAACCAGAATGAAATTGGTTATTCTGTTTTACATGTTGCGTTCTTCATCACTCGGTGCTCATGCTCATTCTCAGGTGGAAGGAGTTTCCAACTTGAACATCCACCTGGCACCTTTCAAAGGGTGTTTAATTCATCTGGTAAATTTCCGAGGTCTTCCAATTCATCCACCTCCGCCCTTCCCAATAGTCCTCTCCCGCTACTTTATTAAACGTCGGAGTGTGAGAAACAAAAAGAAATTTAGAAATGACATGATCCTACTCATGCCAGGTTCCATCCCAAAACATTTGCGTTCCCCCATGGTATCCAAAGTTAGTGATATTCTCAAATTCAAATTCTTCAAGTATGATAATTTCACTCCCGGTCCAAACAAAACTAATGGAGGGGAACACTTCACATTACTAGATTTAACTAGGAAATTAAGACCTTGGTCGTGTGAAGCCCACATTTTCCTCCAGCCTCCTCCATTTCATCAGAAATCTCTTTACTACCGCAAATCCAAAATCTCATCAAGATACAGCCTGGTCACCCCAGTCAACTTCCTCCACTTTTGGAAACTGTCCGCTCAATTCAATCACCTCAGTATTCTGAACAATTTGAACACCGCAAGGAAGAGGATTTCCACCCGGCCAAAATATTTCGTGATGATTGTGGATTCTGACGAACCGTTAATTTTACCGTGGTATTTGACAGAAGTAACGAGGGAAGGCTCCACCCATGAACAGGTATTTAGGATGGAGCTTGGGAAGGATAAAAGTGAAATACAAAAAGTTTACCTTGTTAGGACATTCAGTGGACATCCAAAACTGAAGCTGATTGATTCAATACCACACGCCATAAATCTCCTCAACGATGATTATGAAGATGAGTTCCCCCATTAGAGTTGTAGGTCCTCCCATGTTCAACCAAGAATTCCGAAAATGTGCCATCCTCCCCTCCTCAGTCGATTACGGAGTCATGGTCACATTTGGGAAACAGGCAAGGAACTTTGCATTCTCCGTCCAAGCTAATTTACTTCACGCCATATTAAATACATCCTCCTCAATGGACACTTGTAACAGCAAATCAATGCTATTTTCCACTAACGCCCATCCAGACACACAATTTAAAACGCTGATTTCCGCGAACGACTCATTTGCCAAGGTGGATGTGGGCTCCATCCCAACCATCCTGATCTCATCCGGGCGAAAGTTTCCTCCAAGTACGGAATATTCATTTTATGAAACACGGCTGAGGTTTATCGCCAGTGGGAAGTTGACCTCTGGACGTGACCTCCCATTCCTGGAGCTCCTGGCAGGATTCGACCTGCCAACATGGATTGGGATAGTTGTCTCGCTAATTGTTTCACTTTTTATTCTTCATTTGGTTGCCAACACCGGATTGACAGATCGTGATGACGACAAGGCTATCTCAAACAATCGGTTTCACTTCTTATGGCTTCTCCTTGCCCCAACCGTGGAGCAGGGTGTCTCCAACGTGGAGGTCATGGTTCTGCGATTACCTCCAGTGAAGCCCATTCTTGCGCTCTACCTTCTGTCGTGGATATTCTTAAGCAATTTCTATCGGGGGGAAAACATCATCAACCTCACCGCTCCAAATGTCCCAATCCCAATCCACTACTATCAGCAATTGGTCGACTTCATATAGCCTGCCGCTAAAGCTGCCCTTAAAATTTATTAAATTGAATCTGCAAGGAGGTCACAATGTGAGTGAGATGCCCTTCGGGCATCATGTCAATCTACCGATTATGGTTTCCCAAAACCTGTATTTTGTCGCGATGTCCAATAACATCCCGATTGAAATTCCGGTACAGCCTTGGCTCCCCTCAGCATTATCCAGGGAGGAGCAGCTCTTCCTCAATCGTTCCAAAATTCTTCCCAAATCAAAGAAATATTTTATGCAAGGAAATTATAGCAACGGACTGTTCTCCAATTTAGAGGAAAGTCTAACCAAGAATCATCCCACCCCAGCAGCGGCATTCATCCAGGAACCCGCGTCATTTGTAACTTGGGCCCAAATCAAGTTAAAATATTGGAAACGAATCAAATTCTACCTGAGCCAGGAAACATTTCAACCAATATCGGACGGATACAGCATTTTAAATGGGATCAGTCCAAAAGTCCTCAGGCGGCTCCAAGGACTCGGCTCATCCGGAATAATTGATTGGTGGAATCATGCCAACGGGATCATTTGATTAGGCTGGGCTACCTTCTGGGGAGAAACAGTAGCTTGGAGTCGGAGGGAATAATCCTGGTGGGTGATGAAGGAGAAGGTGATAGTGGAGAAGGCCCCCAAAATAGCGAGGCATTCATTGTAATCTTTTTGCTCATTCCATTTGGACTATTATTTGCAATGTTGGGCTTTTTGCAAGAGCAAATTAAAAATAAGTTTGAGATCAGACAAAACTTGGTGGTGGAGTTTGGATAAAACATGTTCAGGTTAATTTATTGTAATATTTTTAAAATGAATAAAATTACTTTTTATTTATGAGATGGCTCAGTGCATAATTCATCTTAATAGCTTTAATATTTAATAAATCTACTCGTAATATTTTAGAATTGACCTTCCTTCCATTTGTTTAAATGAAATCGATACCTGACCCAAATCCCCCTGATTAAATTCCCCCGAAATCGCAGCCACCTTTCCCGATTGGGAAGGGGATGGACCACCGTTGCCTTCAACCTAGTCACTGAATTTCTCACAAGAACCCAGCACCATCCCAGCAGCCACAAACCAAACAAAAAACCCACGAACCCCAATCCACCTGCCATCACCAGCCCAACCGTAGACCCTAAGCCTATTGCTCCATATTTCCCGATGGTTCGTTCCCTCCCCAAGTGCATTCCCTTCATCCCATTTACGAATCGGTCAAGTCCGGCGTTAAACCCGAATTGAAACATGCCCATATCGTTAAATCTAGAACTAAGCTGGGAGATCCTCCCCGACATATAAGACCATATCCTAAGAGCTCTAATGTAACTTGTGTGAACGTCAATTTCTTCGAGAAAGTTCAGCCAGAACTCTTGCCAGCTCCTCCCATTAAAGAACTTGTCTATTTTAGATTTTGATAACTGTGAGAATGAATTATAGAATAGGGCTATGGCGGTATCAGTGACATTGTTAAAATACAGTTTATAATTATCCTGGTTAAGCAGCTTGCTCAACGAATCATATTCCAGGATTTGAATCCCCTCCGTGGACACATATGACTGATAGATGGAGGAGACGGCGATAATGGCCAATATGAAATGAATCAGTAAACCTCTGGGATGATTAGTATGCCCCAACGACTGACCTATAATTGGTAGGAGGAGGTCCATCCCAAAAAACATGTTTTGGGTGAGAATGGAGTAGCCCAGACAAATCGCCAATATGCATCCCAGCAGGGGATAGCTGAGAATGGAATCAATGGAATAAGCCAATCTTGTCGTTGCGGAGCTCACGGTTTGACAGGTTATCCCGCTTAGCCGGATCTCCTCTAGAATGAGTCT
>JAQIXQ010002649.1:0-10051 GCA_034700485.1 Pseudosinella alba | reverse complement strand
TTTGAATAATATATGTATACTCTTTTAAAATAAATAAGGATAAAGCCATTTTAGCAATATAACCTGTTATTCTTATTCAAAGCCGGATTTATTATCTATTTTAGGAATTTTTTTGTGGAATTCGGGTGATTCGGTCGTTGAAATTATTTTTATTACGATGCTGATAATGACTATTAACTCTTACCGATGCTCCTTTGTTCTATTGTTTGTTGATGTGCAATATACATCGCATTGAATTACGTACTTGAATACTTTTGCTGATGTATGATAAATAAACTTGCCCATTTGTTTCTTCAATACGAAATCCAGCAATCCGTAAATCGACATCACTTCACACTTTATTTCCACGGCCTATATTATTTTGTTTCTGTATCTTTGTTACAAATTTACCGTTAAAATGAGGACAATTGCAGTTTGTTTGACTTTGTTCTTCACGTCATCTGGACTAGGCGAGGACTACACCAAGGACCAAAAAGAGGACATGGGTAAACATTCATTTGTTCGAAGTATTATAAATTGCTAATGTAATAATGTTTAGCAAACGGTCAATCTAGAAATTGTCAATTTTCAGAATCCGACTGGAAGGATCTGATCCAGGAAATGGCAGGGCTAATGCCGACAACAGAGGAGTCCATAATAAACGAACTTGAAAATTATGCTGGTGACTTAAAGGAGCGGTTCACTAATAAGGTACATGATGTGGAGACTGAATTGGGCGGTTGGTCAAAGGCTGTAAAAGACTTTTACAACGGGGCAAAGTTTGTATACTTAAATAAAATATAATATGTAATAAACTATAGTGATTTAACTCATAATGAAAAGGTTTTGTTATATTTTTAGAGAACTTACTTTTGAGATCATGATTGGAATTGGACTATTAATGCTTCTAGGCATATTTAGCCTACTAGCTGCAAAATGTTGCCATAAAATGTAATCAATGATTTATTTTAGGATTATGAAATTTTTTGTTACTGTCGAATTTATTCTTCATATTTTCAATATTTGCAGGGAGGTTCGCCGAGAATTACGAAACCTAACTCGTGAGGAAATACCACTTACAGTTCAAGTTCCTGGAAATAATCCCTAAAGATTGAGCTGCAACAAGCAAAATAATTATTCATTTCAATGCAAGATTAGAGAATAAATCCCTCTTTAAATAAGAATAACAGGTTATATTGCTAAAATGGCTTTATCCTTATTTATTTTAAAAGAGTATACATATATTATTCAAATGCATCAAAGTATATTATAAAATTTCTTATGGCGACGATAAGATTAAAAAGGTATGTAATTATTTTTGGCTTTCAAATCCGCTCATTTATTATTATTATTACCAAAAGAATTTAGGATATAATTATTTTTTTCTTTCAAATTTACTTATTTACATAATATTACAAAAGCGAAATACTCCAGAAGACATTAGGAGGAGAAATCGTACGCATCTTTTTACCCCCGGGTTATTTCCAAATTATGTTCAAGATCCGCTTAATGATTTCTATCCTAGGCATTTAAACTTACAATTCCAATTATAACTATGTCGGTGAATGGAGTGTTTATTGTACATAATAACGTACAATAGCAAAGTATCAAAGTTATAGGGAAATGCAACGTAACGGTAACGGTAACTTGTGAATTGGAAATTTATAGAGGTCCACGATCCATATGCAAATAATAATTTATCAGTTATCAATAGAGTTGCCTTATGGCTTCGTGAGAAGCAAGTTGTGCATTATGTTGGGGAAATGAAGCATTATATAATATATCCGTCATACATTCGAAAGATGTTTTTAAAAGTATAGTAAAATCCTGTTAGCGGGACGCATAAGTTAAAGTTAAAGTTAAAAAAAAAACATAAAAAACAAACCCCAGCAAAAAAAAAAAACACAAATGCCCCGTAGTGGGCTAAGAAATCAAAACTATGAGGAGCTCATGATTTTCTGGTAACTGGCTGAATCAGTTACACTAGATAAGCCAAATTTATCAATTTTAAGATCTCTCAAAATTTTTATTCTTGAATTAGATTTACTAAACCTGAATATATCAGTATTACAATGCGAATGCATTTGTCTCGATAATTGACTATCAAAATTACTAAATTTGATGTATCTGAAATTTGCGAATTCATATCTACATTTATTGGAACGTTGTGAATTCAAAACTAGGTGTAATAATACCGTTTGTGCGATAAATCATGCTTCCCGAACCCATATCCTAATTGCAGTATTAATCGGCCTGGTCTCCGGATTAGACACGAAGAAACGCAAAGCCAACGAATTCGACGTGCCGCCCCAGTCCCCAGTCAATACCGGTGCTGACCAACCTTGAGCTGGAAGATCTATTCCCCCGATACCGGTACTTGATGTGATAACTGATATTATCCTTGACGAGTTCGCATTCTGCGTAACCCCAAATGCATCCGAGTTCCCTCCAAGCGCCCTGAAAAACTTCCCAGCATATTCCGAAGTGACCTCTTTCCATTGCACAAGGGGGAACATCTTGGAAGGTTCATCCTTTCCGGGATATTGAGTGTAGATGAAACCGATGGGAACTTTTGAAAAATTAAATAATAGTTATCACATTCCCCCGACCCGACCAAATCATTTTCTTACGAAGATTATCCTGATTACCGGGATTAGCTAGGAGGTTATCTAGCTTCTTCCTCGTTTCAATTAGAATTTTCTGGGTCTCCTCAGGACTCCATATGGGAATCCCCTCGCAGACCAGGTAGTTTGGGGTGGAGCACGAGACATCCCTCCACGTCCCCTCACTTAATTTTGAGAATTGAGATAACATCATGACACAATCCCTCCCGTCTACTTCGGTTGGGCTGCCGGGGGTCCAGTTGGTGTAGTTCAGTTCCTTGCCGTCCTCCCACTGAAACTCCTGGGCGGATACCCTTGTTGCTCCAATCCATACTCCAATATCGATTGCGGACGTGTTGAAAATGTAGTCTTGTAGAAATTGCTGCTGTTCCTCCTCCATTACGGTGGCGAGTATGCCTTTATTTTCGGAACAGGCTCCTCTGGCGTCCTGATAAGTTGAGTATTTAGATATTAGGAGGAAGCACTTCTCGTCCCTCCATTTGACCCATCCCTCTGGACAGCTCTCTGTAAGTTGTAAGGACTTTCATTAGTAAATTGAAACGATACGTGGCTAAAAATGAAACTGCTTCTGCTTACCCTGTGAGTTGCCCAAGGTCACTAGGCTTGATATGGCCAACATATAACTGATCAATGTTTTCATTTTGTCTGAATATAACAAAGACAAAAATAGTATCCTGTTTAATACTTGGCGTGGTTGTATTTTGTTGAATGATGTATCTGAACGCTCGCAACTCAGGGCTTATATAGTATCCGATTGCCTTTCTATGCTTAGTTGTCATTAGACCACAAATCAACTTAAGTATCTTAAATTAGAAAGTGGACTATACCAAACTCCAGTGCAACTATTCGTGGTTGATCCTCCATTAATCTTTAAAGTCTGTTAATAGGAATATGGCGTAATCAGATTAATTATTAGTGCTGGAAGCGTAGTTATAGTTTCCCAAGCTTTGTCTGTCTGTCTGTCTGTTTGCGGTCCCCTGTCTTCATTCCTTTACCAATTTTTGTACTATTGTGCATAAAAATAGTATCCCTAATAATTTCGGTCGATATTGATTAAGATTGGCCAGATTGGATGACTGGAAGGGGACAAAATTCAACATCCATTCAAAACATTACCGTGTATGGAAAGTAATTCATTCACGTCATTATTTTTTAAAATTATTTTCTCGGGAAAAATAAAATCTAAAAACCGTAAAAAAATAACTTTCTCAAACCCTAATAAGGGTATACGTTCAAAAATTGTGTAGCATTCCACTGTTAAATTTAAGTTGCCTGCCAATTGAAGCTGATGGGAACATGAAACGTAACTGGCACTAGCAATTATATTAGCCATCGGAATAATTATTAGGCATGTAGGTATTTAGGTAGGCAAAGCGACATAAAACAAACCCCGCTACTGCAACAAGGAACTGTATAATGTCTTGCAATGCCCTACACAGGTTATAGGAATGCCAAGTTAAGGTTAGCTTAAGGCTAGTTTGAGGAACAATTAACTAAACCTAACATGGTTACATTACATTTGAGAGTTTTCAATTTTCTAAAAATTCAAAATTCGAATAATTTATTGAGCGTCAACTAACTGCACGTATATAATCGATGCATGAGTAAATAGCAGAAATTAGAATATCTTGATTTTAAAATGAAACTGTTGCTTGTCTTTATTCCTTATCAATTAATTCCTAAAACAAATAGAAATATTCATTTTTTCTTTGAAAGGCAGAAATACGCATGCACACAGACGAACCGGTAATACTTAGTAGCTAAATATGTCTTAAAATATACATTGCAACTGTTAGACGCCGATAAGGAACTGTTGAAATTTTTAACAGCGATTTCTCTATAACGGTGGTATAACATATGTCGACGAGAGTTGGGTATTTCAAATCAGTGCGAGAAATGCTTTATAATTATTTACTATGGTAAATACCTTGTCATATAACGAAACTTTGACAATGACCTTTGACCTACTTCCTATTATTCGAAATTGCCCATTTTATTCGAACCTGGTCTCGTCTCCCTCTTTAAACTAGCTACCAATAGGTGAAACATATTTCTAAAAATCTATTCCATTCTTAAATTATCGCTATTATAGACCGATCCACAGACATAGAAAAATGTCTTCTACTATATAACTTGCTAAGTCACAAGTTTATTATAATTCCAATTTCATTGCTGCTGTCAGCCCCGTAGGTATTCCGTTGTAAACGGTTAATTTAAAATAGAGACGAACTAAATTACATTATTTCATTGTTTCGGGAGCAATATCAATCATGCACTGCTTAGTGTGTCAATGTCAATGTCAGTTCTTTCAGTAAAACCAAATGCTAAACTGGACTGAAACGTCAAAATGAATTTAGAGCACACAAAATAATTAATATTTAAAGCTTAAAAGTGTGGCATTGACAGATCTATAATTTGGCATGACACCTTATCGGCTAATCCATTCAGGGGATCAGCAGCATATAGGCAAGGGAGTAATGTCATCATCAGCATCAAATTGTTTTTTTTTTTTAAATTTGGTATTGCTTAAGCCATTGTTCGTTTTGCCACATAAATTTTTATCCCCGCTTATGTACGATAAATATTATGCAAATGATCCCCTTAATGGGCTTAATGTATTAGTAAACGTGACCGCCAAGGCGCTTCCTCAGCTTAGCGTCTATTAATGACATGCAAACATTATTTTTTATACGATTAAATTCTCCGAACACTTGACCAATTTTTAATCATGTCTACCTAATGTAATCCATCAAGAGCTTAAATTCTTGTGGCATAGCAGAAATGTTATTGCATATTCTGTGTCTTACCAGCATCATGAAATGATTGACAAACAGCTTTATCATTGTGAGATTTCAAAGGAGGAAATGATAAGCTAATTATGAAGGTCTGCTGTAATTCTGCTCAGCACTCGCAAGTGGTTAAGGATGATGTTTCCCATTTTATTCGTTAGCTTGTGATATGAATCAAGGTATAGCTATAATGTGTTAGATATGAATATGAAAATTTTAATGGTGCTGATGGTCGAATGATTCCAGAAATTCATTCCCCCTTTCTTACATTAAGACAAGGCCTTTTAAGATATCCAAGCAAACATTTCGGGTTTTATACTAAAATGGAGACTTGCAAATTCGAAAGTAAGCAATAAATGTAATTTTAATTTCCCCTGTCAGCCACTTGGGTATTCCGCTGTAAACGATTTATTTAAAATGGGGATTAACTATAACCTTCTTTCATTGGTTCGGGGCAAATGTCAATCACGCACTGCTTAATGTGTAAATGTCAGTTCTTCCAGTATAACAAATGCTAAACGGAACTGAAACATCAAGATGAATTAAGAGCACAAAAGGTAATTAGTTTTTAAAGCTTATAAGTTTGACATTGACAGATCTATAATTTCACATGACGCCTTATCGGCTAATCCATTCAGGGGATCAACAGCAAATATAACAAAGCGAGTAATGTTAGTAGACCTTTGTGGAAAGAATGCGTGCCACAGAAATTTTAATCCCCTTTTATGTTAAGCTAAATATTATGCAAATGCAAATTCCCTTTATGTATTGAGCATTTTTTTCGGATCGGACAAGTGAAAAATCGATTTTTCAATTTTATCGTAATTGCATAGAGACAAAAGAAACCCTTATGTCAAATATTTGCCCCAAAAAAATGGCCATACTCGAAAAAAAAAAAAATTTTATCGCCATGTCTACGGTGCATGACATTGACTGGGCTTAAAATCTGGCATGAATATACTTAGGGATACATGTTATAGAGTACATGTTTCAAACTTAAATTTTGGCATTTTACCCGGAAATTGCAAATTTAAGATGGACTGGAAATTACTTTCCCGCTAGTGTAGTCGTAGGAACAAAGGAAAACTGTAAGGAATATTTTTTTTTATTTACGTGCATAAAAACGACTTTCTAATTACAAAGAAGCATAAACATTTTACATCCAACAACTGAAGCAACAAAGAAGTGTTTGCTAAGTGAATGCTTTTGTTTAGTTAGGCTTTTATTTCCGATAAGAAATATATAACATAAGAAACTGGAAGAATGAGTCTTGTAGCTAAAAACTACACTATTAGATTAGGTAGAGATTATTTCACTAACAAATTTATGCAAGCGCACGGCAGTCTGCTGAAATCTTAATATTTTAATCTGAGGTCACTCCTACTCCTGACACTCCTGACTACAAATGTTTCAACTGAGCCCCAAGATCATCTACAACAACTTGAGCCTTTTGGAAATCCGGTTTCTTCAAGTACTCCACCAGTTTCAGCAAGATATCCACTGCCTCCTCCCTGCAGAGCTTTATAAATACATCGCAAGCGCGAATCTCCTCCACGGGCATGCTGCAAGTGCAACGAGATAATTGAAAATGATCCACCGATTTATTATCCAGCCCAGTTCCATAGACTCATATGCATATACAAATTCAATAAAATTACTTGCATTACTTAATTCAGGATTTAATTTAATTCCTACCTTGCCATGAGAAATAGAGCGCGCTCCCGGAGTTTCTGGAAGACTTCCAAATTCCTCACGTAGAAATACATCTCCAGAACAATATCGCTGGTAAACCAGTCCATATCCGTTTCCAGGAAAAGCTCCAGAATGTCATTTTCCAACTGACTTAACCCATATTTGTGAGCCGTCTGAAATAGCTCAAGGGCAACATCGCTGGTCATGTCTCCAATGGCCAACTCGATCCCATATAAGTACTCGACAAGATGCCGTAGACCTGTCTCAGAGTTTTCACTCATCTCGACCCTCTTGGAAATGGCCTCCCGCATTCTACTCTTGGCAGAGAGCATTGCGGAAAATGCAGGTGCGTGAGCTGGAAAATCATGAATAATTCAAAATAATTACTTATTTAGTTATGATTTATCTTATTTATAAAAATAAGAGAGAGTTTTTTCTTACAAATAAATATCAGTTGATGACACTTGACCTCGGCCCCATTGCCAGCAACGATGGTTAGATCCTTGGATGAGTCGTCCTCGTAAAGATTCCCCAAGAAGGACATTGCACACAATTGAGTCTTCTTCGTTGGTTCTTTCCATCCCAGTCTAACGCTAAATAGAAAGCATGTTTCGTCGTGGAAGTCATTTTCAAATGAGATAATAATTTCATAGCAATCCCCACCCTGCTCCCCTGCTACTTCTGAGACGACCATATCTAAAAGTAAAATATAATTAATGACTAATTAGTCAGGCACAACTCGCTATTTGATTAGGGGGATTTCCCCCCTTCCACAGTCACGTCGTCACAACGACCACAGTCCAACAAAATTTATTATTTTATATTTACCTCGTATTGGAAGGCACTTTCGCGAAACCAACGGATCCGCAAG
The DNA here is from genome assembly GCA_034700485.1 of Pseudosinella alba. Lineage (NCBI taxonomy): Eukaryota > Metazoa > Arthropoda > Collembola > Entomobryomorpha > Entomobryidae > Pseudosinella > Pseudosinella alba. Next base: position 2,096 of record JAQIXQ010002649.1, on the reverse strand, counting down.
TCCGTTGATGCGATCCTCCTCCCTGGCAATTAGAATTTCGAAGAAGGGTTCCGGTAACAGCTCCCAGAAGTGTTTTACAACAGTTTTGCTAAACCCAACACAAATTTGGTTATTCCTGAATGAATCGGTCAGGGTGAAGAAAGTCTGACTGGAAGATATGGACGTAAAAGAGCACTTGTCATATCATTACAACCGGATAAATTAAGCAATTCCTATGCACGCATAATAAATAAATTATAATTTTCAATACCAGGGAGATTGATCTGCAAAACTAAAAAAATTGACAAACGGCTTCGGACATAGGGCATCCTGCTACGATTGTTTTTGTGCATTCGGCTGCTCCCGAAGTGTAGACTTCAAAATCATCTCCAGGATCTGTCAAACATGTTCAAAATTAGTATACATTGAGAACGTTCAATTTAAATATGTCTGCTACTGTAAAATAATAAGGCATGCTTCTTTTAAAACAATTCAATCCCGCCTTAAATTTGAAAATGATTTATAGAAAACGAACTTACTAAATTCATAATTATCTATCAAAATCATCGACGGTTCCTTTGGAGACATGATAAGTATTATACTTGTTCTTTCAGTATTGCTTATAAATGCTCGCTAAAGTTACTTTGTTGAAGGAAGTATTATTTTGGTGATTGGAATTGTATTTTAAGAATCAAATTGAACGAAAGAGTTAGGTGGAAAGTATTTGACAAGTACTGAGAAACGATGTAAAGTAGTGAACAATTAGCGAGCAGCGAATCTATGATTTTTTTGGTAAGTGCTACCTTTAGTGTAAATAATAGCTGCCGTTATTTAAATTTATAAACTTTTGGAATTAACTCAACTGGGTAGTAACAAAATGCAATGTTGTTGACATAATTATGTCACATAACAGGAGAATACACATACATATAGATAGACATTTTATGATATTACCTATATTATGTCATAACCAAGCAATGAGCCAGGCCAGAGTGATATTATTTGTGATGAGATGAACAACATGTGACTGCATAGCCAACAATAATGCAATGTGAGAGATAACGGCATAATAGGCAAGCAAAAATAAAAGCACCCAGAGAAGAAGCAACATATGACAAGATGCTTGAACAAAGAAATATGACCAGATTGAAAAATGCTGTATCTATGGTGCATAATGTGAAACAGCATTTATCGGATGGACTTAATTTTTTTCATAGTTTATGTCATACTCACATTCGCGTTCTTCGCCTTGTTTTTTACTTTTTCTTCTGAAACTTTGTTCAGTTCAATCAGTTATTCTCTCTGGCAGATAAGAAATCCTAATAAATATAATAATTTCATCTTCCCTTGTCCGTACAACAATATAATTGTTGGGGCGGTTTTCGGACAAATATGTTGCGAGAAAATATTCCCAAGTCTCATTTGATAATGAAATGTGTCAAAATGAGTTTAAAAAGCAAAAAAAAACCAATGACGATAATCATGATACGAATACTTACAATTAGTTATTTTAATAATAAGGTTTGTAATAAGAATTTTACATTGGTAGATGCGAAATGAAATATAATTAATATTGTGCTCCCCTAACCTATTAGCCTTCTAATCGAAATTCCATACCTTTACGGAAACTTTTTAATTTTGTCTAGTCTCATCTCATAACATTTATACCAAATGCCAAACCCATTCTCCAAAATAAACTATTATTTCCAAACTGAATAAAAATATCACTGCCCCAATGCATCCCCACCAATAAATTAATATAACCAGATAGGTGGAACCGGATATACCGGCAAAGCTCTCCTTTATGTCATCTCCCCTACTGGAACATCTCCCTTGCGTTTCCACGCAATATAAATGTTTCCTCCTGAGCTTGCCCAAACTAACCCTTTTCTGCTGCTTCACATTCCTCATCATAACTGATTCATTCATCGGGGTTGTGACAATTTTTCTATACATTTTATCTTCCTGGCGAACCTTTCTCCGTCCAACTTCATATTCTTCCCACCGTCGGCTCATGCCGGATTGATCAATCCCTGCCAGAATTCGCTGAACCAGAGGATGCATATAATTCCCCTCCGATATCCAATAATATTGGATACGAAAAGGGACATGGATAT
>JAQIXQ010002648.1:0-10053 GCA_034700485.1 Pseudosinella alba | reverse complement strand
TCTAAAAGGCAGTTTCTCAATTATGCTAATTTTGGGCAGGCCAGATTGTGATCAAACACTGATTGTTAACAACCCATTGCAATGACAATGGTGTTTAAATGGGTACCAATAAATCAAAAATAACTAGCACTAGGCTTTTCAGTGACTTGCCTCAGTGTGTTAGCTCTTAGGTGTTGCTAGTAAAGCATTTTCTGTTTCAAGATAAAATTTACTGGGTGTGGGCTCTTGTCTGCGTTCTAAAAGGCAGTTTCTCAATTATGCTAATTTTGGGCAGGCCAGATTGTGATCAAACGCTGATTGTTAACAACCCATAGCAATGACAATAGTGTTCAAATGGGTACCAATAAATCAAAAATAACTTGCACTAGGCTTTTAAGTGACTTGTCACAGGTTGTTGGCTCATGGATGATGCTAGGAAAGCATTTTCTGTTTCAAGATAAAATTTACTGGGTGTGGGCTCTTGTCTGCTTTCTAAAAGGCAGTTTCTCAATTATGCTAATTTTCGGCAGGCCTGGTTATGATCAAACACTGATTTATAACAACCCATTGCAATGACAATAGTTTAAGGGATTTTCCACGGGATGTTAGCTTTTTTAAGTTGCTAGTAAAGCAGTTTTTGTTTCAAAATAAAATTTATTGGGGTGGGCTGCTAGTTGATGTCTAAAAGGCAGTTCCTCAAATATGCTAATTTTCGGCAGGCCAGATTGTGATCAAACACTGATTGATAGCAACCCATTGCACTGGCAATATTGTTTAAATGGGTACCAATAAATCAAAAGTAACTAGCACTAAGCTTTTAATTGATTGGCCACTGGGTGTTTTTAGCTCTTGGATAATACCGGAAAAACATTGTTTCAATTCAAGTAAACTTTAAAGGTTGTGGGCTCGAATTGCATGTAAAATTGTGATCCAATGTTGATTGACGGCAACCTACTCCCATGCCCATATTGTTTATCTTGGTGCTAAAAGTCAAAGCAAAGTACTACTTTGAAAGTAGTACCATGTATTTAAGTTATTCGCCACGACTTATCTCTCAATAAATAGTGTAATCCAAAGCAAATTACATTTTATTGTTGATACGTATATATTAGCGCTATAATTATTGTCAAATACAGGATGAAGTAGGCACTTTTTCCAATTTATAATTGCACTGGAACTTTAGGTATGACTATTTGGGTACTGGAAACTTATCATGTAAACACCGAATATGTGCCAAATTGACGCTATAAAGCTTAACTTAAATATATAGTCTAAATCTAATGCAAATAACAGATAGTATATACATGTAGTCTTGCTGGAACGACTCTTTCTAATTCCAAAATGCTTCCAAATCCGACCACAAATTTGTGGTTCCCTTCACCAGCTCCTCAGTAAAGGTGCTCGTGCAAACTATCATTTCCGTAATATTGAAATTTACAGTACAGTGCTTCGGGCTGGCACTATTACCTACACAAGTGAAAACCGACAGTCAACATATTCCAAGCTACAATTTTGCCGAATGCACATCACCGAAGTCCTAAACCCTAGCAAAACACACCCTAATGCTATGACTATTATGTCTCCAGCATCCAGCCATCAATTCCAAAAGAAATATGGCCACTGTCGCACCAGTACCAATTCCCCAATACAACATAATTCCGTAGTAAACCGGGGCTGAAATTAATGAAAACGTCTCCTTCAATTTGATAGCCCAACTGGAGCAGTCCCCCAAGCAATACATGAGTTTTCTTTTCATCAAGGCTTGTTCCTCTTGCAAATTATTCATTCTAATCTGCAAAGCCTTGACATCTTCGGGATACGCGTAAAGCTCATTGAATATATATCTAAGCATCATGGTTTCATCACGGACTACTGCGTACTCCTCCCATCGTGTGTATAATCCGGACTCCATAATTTGAGCCAGGCCCCGTACTAACATGGGATATAAATAATTTCCAGTTATACGAAATAAAGAGTAAACGAATTAGACCCAAGAAGTGGGACTGGATATGGCTTAGAGATCCATCCGGAACCCAGGTGGTTGAAAGCTGCTGAAAGTTGATTTATTACTTCTTCTGTATCAACTATGGAGTACCTATGTGGCAATGAGACTTCGATGTCCATATTAATTGTCACCGGGGACCGCTCCAAAGCTAGCAAAATGAAATCAACTACATCAACCGAGTACCAATTCACGGAACTTCCTGCCTTCCGAAATACATCTGTATTAGCTCCGCTTGCAGTATTTAACAATGCTGACAGGGCAACGTGCACACTTCGCTCACTTGAGCAGAGGTTTAAAGTCCCCGCTGTAATGTTGCTTTTCATAAGTGCGTCAAAACTGGTGGGGACGCTAGGCTCTACCTGAATTGACAAGGATGAGAACATCGTACCCTGGTACAACTGTGACAATGATATAGACAGCATTGCCCATATTCCCCATAAAAAAATTAGGTTCGTGTGAAGATTGATATTTACAATGCCAGGCAATGATCCAGCCTGGCTCAGTATGAGACTACTCAAGCCAGACCAGATATTGCGAAACATTTGAAAAACATCGGATAATGACCATTCCCTCTTTCCGCGGGATACCACTATCTTCCATGTAACTACAGCAGCTAAGGATGAACTTGTCAGAATGAGGAGAAGCCAAATGGAAATCCCGAATGGCTTTAGAATCCCTCCCACCCGAGTCTCAGTTTTTAGCTGGCTGGCGTCCCCCTTCACGGTTATGAATTTGTGTTGTTGACTAGTACTACCATAAATGGAAAAGTGATACGACTTCCCGACATACGCTAGACAAATTTGTGTGTCCGACGGGTAGTAACAAATGTTGGAATGTGGTAGGGAGTCACGATGTCCGTCAAAAGTCATATTATATTTTAGGGCTACTACAAGGAGACTGCACTTAATCGGAGAAACAAATATGGATATGGAGGAGTACAGCATGCACAGTTGGCTTGGGTCACAAGCGGTCACAAACCTCGAGAGCTGGATAGAGGGACGTGTGAATATGTAAGACTGATGCATATTGCGATGTAATTCATTCCAAATTTTTGTAATTGAGTCGGTTCCATTGTCCTCTGCATTGATTCGAGTTGGTATTGGAATCAAATCAATTTCCCCCCGATTCAGGCAAACAAGGAAAGCATGATCGAAATCTACAATGGTGATAAAAATCACTCCGGGAACAGCAAAACGAATAAGATCAAATTTGTCAAAGCCAAAGTCATGTCTAGTTGTCTGAGAAGATGTGTTAATTATCCAAACAAATTCATATGTTCGTTCCGATTGTGTTCGTCCGCATCTCCTGCAATTATTCTGAAGTTGGATTGTGCGATGAGATGGACGATGCACACTGACAGTTTTCGCCGTTCATAAATTGACTTTGAATTTAAATGGTTCAGGGTGGAAATTGAAGGCCCTGTCATTTTGAATCCCAGTATCGTCGGAGGGATGAAATTGAACAGGTTGTCAAGCATGTCAGAGAATTCCAGATTTCGCGAGTCTCGAGAATCCGTTCCAGTATCTACTTCATAGTGAAAATATGTGAAGGAGCAAGACTGAAGCATGTTAATCAATCCGGGAAATGAAAGCGACGAGTCAGTTGAAGAAAGGGAAAGTAAGACAAGAGCCATGGGGATGCACAGACAATGTTCAGCAGGTAGTATCATGTCGGAAAGAATTTAACAACTTAAAGATTACAAGTGGCAGGGCTATTATATAGAATTATTTTTGAAGAAATATAGCCAATGAAAGATTTTCTTGGCCTATCTATAAATTTATTTAGGGTCTTTTTTTCAAATTGAATCACTGTGTAAGTTGTAGAATCTTCAACACCGAACCTGGGATCGGCTTTTGGTTCACTGATGCCCGAGTCCGAGTACAAGTCCAGATCTAATTATACGTATGTTGACTGGAAATATTAACGTTTTGCAAATTTTGCAATCCTGGAATTTTCCAATGAATTCAATTCGCTTAAACAATATCAATATTGAGAATGACAATCTTTTAAAACTGTTTTTTTGCAGCTTCTGGTGTTTAGTTAGCAAATGGCTGTGGTTGCATGTGAGAACTGAAATGAAGGTTAGAGAGGACTGAATGAAGTCTGAAAGTAGGATGACCTGGAATGAAGGTGACATGATGGCGATGATAGGGTTGAATATTAAAACTTACATGACGCGATGTTGACCGCTTTCATCATTCGTTTTATATAATCGGGTCAAGTCGGTCTACAAGAACAATACGTATAAATGCGAATGCTCTTTAGGCGAAATCAATTTATACTTTAATATGAACTACTTAAATACACACTTAGCAAAATAATACATTTTGAACTTCAACTTTAGTTTTGAAGAGTTAAAGCTAAATGTCAGCATTCTAGTAATACTGATGTAATTATAAGGTATAGTAACCTATTCGATTGTTGCTCTAATATCTTACTACAATTATTTTTAATATTGTTTTGTAATTTGTTATCCAGGTATGTCCATTTTTTTAAGAACTTAATAGTATTTTAATTACAAATCCTTAGCAACCATATTCCGCCACAAATTCTTCATTGCTATCAATAATCCACAAACAGCAGGGAAACATAACAAAAATATTTATATTCAATTTTCCCTGCTTATGATTTGTATATGCATGTGTATTACTATTTTGTACTCTTCCTATGGGGTAATCTTTTTATTGAAGAAAGTTTCAAAGGGTGAATTTTCGTATGGGGGAATTATTGGTTGATGATTGGTTGCTGATTACTAGGGGCCGAGATTCTATGTACTTACATATCTGTTGTGCTTCGTCGTACTAAACTCAGCTTTCGGGTGTGCACGAACCACATCGAAAGTAGCATTTTGAGACCAATTTATAAATACATATTTTACATATTTCGGGGTTTACGCACATATTACATACAATCCCAATCATATTAGTCGCACATAAATGGCAAGCCAAACCTTATGAGCAGACCCTTAGTTGACATGCCAAGCAACGCGGTTTGTGCTGGGCTCTCGGTTGCCATTTATGTGCGACTAAGTTAATATGATTGGGATAATATATGCGTACATATTTTGCCCATTATCCCACATATTTGTATGTTTTTACATAAAATCCTTAAATTTTGTTTTTTTTCGAAAATGCTACGGTTTTTTTAAAAATGGCCCAGATTTGGTCGGAAGGCCTTTCCTTTGCCATATATGTCACCATTGGGTTCAAAATTATTACGTTTCATTACGTTTCATTCTGTATACACAGGGGGAAAATATTTAGTTTCATCGTCTTTTTCTCCATTTTACCTCCACATTTTAGGATTTTAAGTACATATTTGGCTAGTTTTAAGCACATATATATGTACATAGTTCAGGGTTCATAAGCACATATTTCTCGGCCACTTCGGATTACAAAAGTAACAGTGCATTCAGCCTATCGATCCATCATATTCCCCATGAAGCTCACCACAAAATCCCTGTCAATCGCCTGAAAAGGGTAGTACAGAGCCACAATTCGTCTCATGGCCTTCGCCTCCAGTCTCTGGATTTTAGCCAACCACCGGGCATGACTGTCCGACGCTTTCGCATGTCTCAGCCCAGTTGCTTCCCTACATCTGAGGAGACTCTGGTCCACGGCTTGTGCAATCTTGGACCCCTGTTTTAGACCCAGAATCAGTGCCGTTGTTAGGATAACAGCAAATGAAGCAACCACAATGTACAGGAAGAGTGGCAACTCCGCATATTTCTTAAGTACAATCCACCACAATATTATCATTCCCCAAAAGAAACTTGATATGGTAGTCGAAAGTGGGGGGTAGATGATTGGGCTCCATACACTATACATGATTACTCCCATCCTATAGAGATCCACCAACGGTTGGAAATTGACAATGACGGAAGCCGGATTTAGGATTTCCATGCATTTCCTTGCCTTATAGCTCATCACACAGGCGGTGGCCCCCATGCTCCCTAGGACTCTGGCAGTTTCAAAACCCCCCAGTAAAATCACAGCTCGGATTAGCAGACAGAGGTAAATCTGATGAAGGCTCCTCTCATAGACGCTGTGGCCACTCCGGATTAGATAATACTCCAGCATGACATAACCAGGATCAATATTCAGCGGGAGGACCGTCCACATTGCCCACGGAGTGAATACAGCGGTTAGCGGACCCGGGATTATCAACTTCTCCAGCAGGCTGTATCCATTATCACGAGGATGGTACTCTTGAGTAATTGAATGGAACTTTTAAATTAAACTGACTTACTGAAATATAATTATGCAAGGATCTTACTTTTGAGAATGGAGTCGATGAATTCCAGCGTGTCATTTGCAATTCCAACCTTGTTGATGTTAACGAGGATGCAGAATGAGAAGAGGATCGTCAGTCCATTAACCATGATACCGCAAATGCACGCAGCAATGGTGGTTAAATCAATATTGACCCTTTCAGGATCAAATAGCAGGATACATAGGACGGCTACAGCTGGGAGGAACAGGAGGGCAACAAATGCATGACTGATAGCCGCAAAGAAAAATCGACAAAATGTCGTCTTCTTGAAGATGTTTCCGGTCTCCAGATCCCAGCCAACGGGTAGGGGACACATGAATATGAAGCCATAGTTTAGGATGGACAGCCCCACCTTTTGCATGTTTGTCAGCATTTTGGAACCTTTTAGCTTTGGCAAATAATATGTAACAACTGGAAATCTATTTTAGGACTGAATCGCCTGATTTGAGGAATAGCTACATGGGATAGCCATGAAATATCGACATTTCACCATGTACAATATATCCCTAATCATTTTACTAAATAGAAAACCGATGGAAGAGAGCATAGAGCATATCTCATTTTACTCAATTTCTCTTCTTTTTTTAAACAGAAACAGTTTACATCCAATTTCAAGAATTTCGACATAATAGCAGGGAAGTGGATAGAAGGTCATGACATTTATTTTTTTATACTCATCAAATGGCTTGTGAAATATTAGTATACAATATTAGTATTATAATATTGATGAGGATTTTTTCAACAAAGTAAATTGGACGGAGAAACATACCTATTAGTAATTAGCCAGTCATATTGGAGCATAGTACCATATGCCCGTATAAAATCATTTAGTTGTGTATTGCACTATTGCACTTCCAAGTTCGAAGCCACATGGCTGATTATATCATTATTTTGAAAAGTCACTTATTTTCTAAAGTTCTAATATTCCTAGCATTTACCTAAAGTGGACATAATATGCATATAAGATGCCCTGATTCTGAAAGTCTCTTCCTAACTCTGAGATAGGAAAAACCCATGATTTTATTTAATTTGTTTGGGGATTAAATTGCCAAATTATATATTCAAATACGTATATTATTGTATTGTATTATTCCAATGCCTGACTTTGGCCTCCGAATATCATGTATCTGCCAAATGCTAACAAAATATATACGTGAGCATAAATTGCAAGTTAATTAAATTAAAAATTACGTTACCGGCCTTTGGTTATTGTAGTGAAATTATGTTATTTAATGTCATTTAAATTTAAATTATCGTGTAGTAATACTTATGCAATTATAAGATATTGTAAACTATTCTGAGTCTGTCTACATTTATTTCGAAAATAATTTTGTGAATTGCTTAATAGTAGCACCTGAAATAGTGGTGTATTTGTGCAGCATCAAGTCCACATACCTATGCCAAACACCTTACGACATTTAAAACTCTAGATGTCGTCAGCAAGAGGGACGGATTCGCGACATTCGTCATTTAAATTGTCAAGCAAGAAGGGTCTTAATTGTATTGCTATCGGATTTCTCCCCTCCTTCTTCCAAACTACACTAAAAAGTATTCTAATCCCAAGCAGCTATATTCAGCCACAAATCCTAGCAATGCTACCAATAGCCCACCCAAAAGCAAGGAAAATATAACAAATATATTTCCATTCGATGCTGCAGCTTCTTGAACATTACTAGCGGAAATTGATCCTGCGCTGGAATTTAATTTCGATGCCATTATCATTGAATCCAATATGCTAATCCATCTTCCAATTATCCCACTCTCTTTGAACCATCCAGCCCGTCTAATGACGAATGATGGAATCCATCCGTGGAGTGATGCAATGAATGATCGTTGATAGTACATTTCCATTCCCAGATAAGCGTCTCTCGGCTGCATATTTTGGACGTATTCCGTAGCCACTGTTGCTGGGAGAATCAGGGCGGATTTCTTGCATTTCTCCAGTGATTTGACCTGTGCTTCGTGTTCCAGTCTTAGGTAATTAACGCTCAAAAGATCATGGAGGATATGTCCATCCTCAGATGACCAAATTTGTTCAGACATGTTTGCATATTGGTGTAGATACCAGTCCTTGAGGGCTTTGAGGGTATCACTCGGGTAAAGTCAGACTTTAAAAAATCGAAGTGAAATCGCATCTTATACGACCGACTCACGAACTCTCTGTTGCGTGATAGTCCTAAGATGACATGATTGTCGATGGCGTTTAACTACAGTCCCATTTTGTTTGCCTTTTGTGTTGACTCATTTTGAAGCGTTATATTTTCGAGGTCGTCAGCAGCCACAAGTTTGACTGGTTGCCACTGGCAACGAATAGACACGACGCGCGGCAATATCTTATGTTATTACTCAATGGCAAGTTAAAATGTCAAGCGCCTTTGTCTTTGACTGTGCTACGTGCTATTACCATTTTATGTTTACGGATAAGTTGAAACGATAGTCCCATAATTTCCATGGCATACTTACCCGGGACATTCTAAAAGGTTATTCAGGAATGATAAATTATGTTCATTAATAAACGATAGTAAATCGATTCAGCAACTTTGCCCCGCAACATTAGAGAATACTGTTTGTAGGTATATTTGAAAAATAATATTGTTATATTAAATTTCCTCCCTAGAGTTCAATAAAAATGTCATGTCACAAGTAATGTTGATAATGATCACTTTGATCCGCTCGACTTTGCAATTGTCCTCGGATGCTCCGCATAGGTAAAATTTAGCTTGCGAGCTATAAGGATGGGAAAGTAGAAATCCCAACCGAAACCCACGCCACCGATATGAAACTTACTATTCACATAACTCGACATATTTGTGCTGGAGTAAACAACGGAATTTTCCATGTTACTATTGTCCCTATTGTTTACGTAGGTGTTGAAAAGCTCAACAAACTAGTACTAGGCTTTTAAGTGCTAGTCCCCCATCCTATATTCCAATGGGCAATTGTACTATCCCCAAGAGTGGGTAAAAGTGACCAATTGGTGTAAGTTTATTTTGTGTGCATGAAGCTTCCTATTTTAATATACCATTAATCGAATTGCAGTTAATCATTTTATTTATGACAGGAGCGAAGGACTTTCATCGGTCCAAACAGGTCCCTGCGGAGCGATTACATTCACGACTATGAGAGCACTTGACGCACGTGGTCTGGGGTATGAGACTTATCCACTTCGGCATCATCCTACCATCGGCAATATCCAAACTCTGGGGTCAATTGGCCCTGGAGTTTGCAATTATCACGATATCATTACTTACAACACATACCATACCTTACCTTGGCGCACAACCGTAAGTCTTAAATCCTAGCATAATACACCCTAACTCAACGAATACTATGTCTCCTGCATCCGGCCATCAATTCCAAAAGAAATATGGCCACTGTCGCACCAATAGCTATCCCCCAATACAACATGATTCCGAAGTAAACCGGAGCTGAAATTAATGAAAACGTATCCTTCAATTTTGTAGCCCAACTGGAACAGTCCCCCAAACAATACATGAGTTTTCTTTTCATCAAGACCTGTTCCTCTTGCAAATGACTCAATCTAATCTGCACGGCCTTGTCATCTTGGGGATGCGCGTAAAGCTCACTTAACGTATATCTTAGCATCATTATTTCACTATGGACTACTGCGTAGTCCTCCCATCGTGTGTATAATCCGGACTCCATAATTTGAGCCAGGCCCCGTACTAACATGGGATATAAATAATTCCCAGTTACCATAGTAAACGAATTAGACCCAAGAAGTGGGACTGGATATGGCTTAGAGATCCATCCGGAACCCAGGTGGTTGAAAGCTG
>JAQIXQ010002647.1:0-10054 GCA_034700485.1 Pseudosinella alba | reverse complement strand
CAGGATTGGAGCGGGAGCAACTTACAACAGCATCAATATCAATGGAAGCCAGTCAGGCAATATCATTGCCGGAACTGGATCGGTCATTGAGTTCGTGATTAACAATGAGGGGAATGATTCTGCCTAAAAAACATGTCTTTCCTACTTCATTTTGAATTTCTGGATAGATCAATGTCAATTGTAAATCATCCATTTCATTTTTAAGACACAATGTACATGTGCTATATTATCATTTCATTGTCATACACAAGCAAGGAGAAAGTGGCGAAAGCCTGCATTTGTTTAAAACTTTTCACAAATCCATGTATGGTCATAAATTATATAATGAATAATGGTGACATTATAAGCCATGAGTAAATCTCACGTCGGCGTGGCATAAAGGTAAAAGGCAAGGACATTGCATCACAATATGCCACATAGCTTACTTTGCCAAAAGAAAAATAATTTTCAGAGTCATATTTATTACTACTGCTGGCATTCACATCTGGTATTTGATCTCACAGACAGGAAAAATCACGTAAGCACATCCTGTCACATTGCGCAAGGTAATCACACCCAAATCCCAAATCGCCCTAATCCCACTTACGCAATTGTTCCTACAGGTCATAAAATTAAACAATTTCCTTTCTTGAATCCAAATTGGGTGGGCATTCGTGTTCTTCTTTATCTTCAAGCTACAACAAATTAAATTTTCTTACTCTATCCAATTTTCACGTTCTCAAAAATCTCTCAGTTAACTGCTCAATATCACGAAAAATAAAATCAAAATGATTGGAAAGGGTATGACAATTGGTAGATTGGTTGTGGATTAAGCACAATTTGCCGGGCCAATGCTGTATCCTCATCGTCCGTTTCCCCATCCAATCCCCGGGTATCCTTTTTTCCTTTACCCTCATCCATTCCCACCCATGACATTCCCCCACCCTGGAGGGTGTATGTGCCCAATGGTCTACGATCCGGTCTGTGGGATTGACGGGAGGACCTATGGAAATATTTGCCAATTGCAATTTCGATTTTTGGCTTCATTTTAAATTGATTGCGACCGTTATTTGAGATGTATGACAAAATTGATTTTCCTATTCAAAATTTTAAATTTGATATTGACGAGTTGTTTCTAAAAAATAATAATTCGACCGGTAATAAACTTGAGATGTTTTTGAGCAGCATAAATTATGAACTTTTAATAATTATCCATATCTTTTGTAAAATCATTTTGATCCTGACCATTCAAATTTTTCATTACAAGCCTATACAATAGATTACATTGATGAGGTGAATTTAAGTTCCCAAGTCAGGTCGGCACAAGAGTATTTCTGTTAAATTAAGACAGACCTACGTTGATAGAGCAGCATCAATGTCATATAGGTAGGTGCTAAGGGCATGCATGATATGATTTGCATGAGATTGAATTAGGTGAGCCTGGTCCAGCCTAAAATCCAACCTGGTTCAAACTACAATAAAAATTAATCCAGTCATGACAAAAAAAATCATTTCAATTTCAAGTCAAAATGAGAATGGGATATATACAAAAATAAAAAAGGGATTTGTGTCGTTGAGCTAATATTAAATAAAAATGATGATGATGTAGTGAGCTAGGTATATAGCTAATAAATATCTATCTACCTATTATATAAGTAGGGATTAGGGATCTCCTCTACGAAGAATAATACCATGCCGAGTCATACAGGTAGCCGAAGTAGCCTATGACGTCAATCTGACTAACTGAGAATGAGAAAGGATTAATGAAGGAGTCCTTGTCATTGCCATCATCCAACCTCCACACCAGTATTTTTCCAGAATCATAAATGCAATATTAACTATGAATATAAAATTGCCCAAGCCCATGTCAGGATTGAAGGTGAAGGTGCAAGTTAATTATTGTCAAGTTAATTACATGCTTTTCATTGAAATGCAAAATGCAAGTTATCATTATCATTATCATTATCGACTGGAATTGCATGCTATGTCCATGTCCTTAACTGGAATTGAATATGACTTGCCGTTAATGAGAAATGGCTTATGTGAAGGTCAATGTGACAATGTCAATATTGCATGGCTTGTATTTATTAACCGGATAATTGTGATTTTATTTTACTTTCTATAATAATTCTGTGTCCATGATAATTAGCTCGTGGCAGAACCCGCCACAGGGATCTCCTTATATAAGCTCGGAGTCCTCCATAAACGCCCAGGTTATAACTCCTGAGCACGTAGGACGTTGCCCTTCTTAGAAATAGATAAATGCCAAACACAATTAAATAAAAAAGTTAAAATAAAAAACAACTTGATGGTCCAGTCACCCAGTATACATAGTAGTAGCTGAAAGGGATTAGTTAATTTTTTGCTCTGGTGCATCGACTGGATTAGGATTAGTGAATGGGTCGGTTATTCCCATTCATAGGTTAAAATATTCATTTGCCTTTTTGTCTGGTCCGTCCGTGCCAGAATGAATTCTGGTGAAGGCGATGACGATGTTCTAGCACGTGTGTGGAATTAGTTGTGGATAAAACGAAATGAATGAATTGTTCATGTAGCCGAACTGAACCAGAGTAACCTTACTCATTGCTGATGCTTTCATGACTATACCTATCTATATTGAATTTTTCAGAATTAGCTATATTGACCAAAAAACCTTATCCTCCTGTTCAAGTCTTGTGACCTGTATTAAAATGCAAAAATTCCAGCATGTCAATACCTGACATGGCTTAAGCTTAATCTAGCATTGCAATTTGGAGTGGAGGCAACGCTTGCATTCCATTTGACATTCACTGGGATAACTAAATGCAAAATGATATCCAAAAACCCTTATCTTGGTTCGAGGCAAGCGACCTGTATTAAAATGCAATTCCTGACCAAAAATTATTCCTAATGGCCAAATTACATGTGGAATTGGCCATACTTTGAGTAGACCCATGTCAGCATTTTCATTTTTCATACATTCATGATATCATCACAACAGCATCATCTCAGCATATAACCAGAATAACTGGCAGAGATATGCAAGTTTGTCAGCGTTAGTAATGCCTGACATGGCTTAAGCTTAATCTAGCATTGCAATTTGGAGTGGATGCTACGCATGCATTCCATTTGACATTGACTGGGATAACTAAATGCAAATGATTTGGACACGTGTATTACAATTTATAAGTACAACTAACATGGTTTATGTGATTATGGCTTTTGTCATTTGCACTTTGTTTTCTTTCACTAATCTTTATCCGCGTTGTCCCATGGCATGGCACGGCATGCCAAACGTGATATAAACGTTTGAGATTTAGGCATTATTTTCCTCTCTCAGTATAATCATTAAAAAATAAGTTTAGTTGGGGTTAATACTCTTTACTACAGAGTCTTTCGTGAAATGAAGTGAGGGAGAAATGTCTAGTCTTATATTAGACATAGCTTACGACAGTGCACGAACTTTTTAAGCTCATCCACCCACCACACCAGTATTTGACACGCTGACAAACGCTGATCATTAATGTATGAAAAATGAAAATGCTGTAATTTTCGGTCAGGAATTGCATTTTAATACAGCTCACGGGACTTGAACCAAGATAAGGTTTTTTGGTCAATATAGCTTATTCTGAAAAATCCAATATGGATAGGGATAGTCATGAAAGTATTAATCGTATTAACTTCCAATTTAATTTGCATGCATCAGCAATGAGTAAGGTCACTCTGGTTCAGTTCGGCTACATGGACAATTCATTCATTTCATTTTATACACAACTAATTCCACACACGTGCTAGAACAACGTTATCGCCTTCACTAGAATTCATTCTGGCACGGACGGACCAGACAAAAAGGCAAATGAACATTTTAACCTAGGATTTTTTTATTTAATTATGTTTGGCATTTATCTATTTCTAAGAAGGGCAACGGCCTACGTGCTCAGGAGTTATAACCTGGGCGTTTATGGAGGACTCCGAGCTTATATAAGGAGATCCCTGTGACGGGGTCCAGCCACAAGCTCACTGTCACCCATCTCTGCCAGATCATATTCTGATTAGTGAAGGTAAATAGTAAGCCTCTCAAAGGTGAAAGGGGAAGTCAATCCTCCGGTTACAAAATGTCTAAATTTCCGATGGATACCGACGACTGTGAAGCTGGAGCACGTGGTGGGGGTTGGAGGTAAATAGTTAATGCACGTGGTGACCTCCGTACACCATAAATAATTATCTTTTAGCAGTTATTTAGTTTAATTTTCTTTAATTTTCTTTAATTTTGATTGACTTGAAGTTTAATGGTTAAATTTTTATTCACTTAAGGGCACGTGGTGGAGGAGGATCTTATGATGGACAGTTTGGCCAGGGTGGTTGGGGATCTCCTCACCCCCGTGGGGGTGGAGGGGGAAGAGGAGGCTTCATAGGATCCGGAAACGGGAGGGGATCCAGATCCAGCCCAAGAAGTCCTCGATTCGCGGGGTCCTGGTCATTCAGAGGGAGGGGCCGGGGGAAGGATTGTTCATCTGGTGAAGGGGGAAATGGACACGGTTGGCAAACTTCCGGTGGGGGTGGGCACGGTCACAAGGTATGGACAGGAAGATATTTTAAACTTTAACTACTTTAATTGTTGACTTTAAAGTAGATGTGATGTGTTAAATGCTTTAATTCTAATTTTTCTAGTGTGGTGGTGGAATGGCACATGAGGACAGAGGTCACCGGAGTGAAAATTGGTCAGAAGTGAAAACCCAGGAAGGAAGATCCTATTTCTACCACATGGGACTAAGGAGACCACCTGGGAACTCCCCAGGGGACCTGGAGTTAGAATTATACGTCATGAGCAGGTAGAAACCTCTTCAAAAAGTTAAAGTTAAATAACAGGAATTGGAATTAGTTGCTAGCGTGGATTGTAGATTAGTTAAGCTTGCCTTCACCTATTTAATTTTCTCAATTTTGTACTTTTGATATAGTCTGGACATTTTGCCAAGGAAGCAACAACTGCTGTCAATTCCAGCTCAGAATTTGTGTCACGATCCGGAAGTGGCAATGTCGTCACCAACCAAAATAATGGACTGGCTCAGGGAAGAGTGAGCAACTCTTCCACATCCAGCCAAGAAGAAAACTGGAAGCAAAAGCAAAGTGTAGCTTACCCCAGAGGGTTTGCAGGTCCTCCAAATCCTGGAGGCACTGGACTTCCGGCTTCTAACGACTTTGGGAAATTGAATCAAGTTCCCCGGTTTCCAGCGCAAGCAGGTAATTACCATTACATCATTAAAATGTTTGACGAGTCTTGCGAATTTTTATTCCAGGTATGCGATCTAAAATATGAAATTATGAGTATATGATTATTTTTCTCCCTACAGATAACAAAATGAATAGAGCAAAGCCAATTATGGCCAATGTTCCGGTGCCTTTCGGGATGCCACCGCTATTTATGATGTCACCACTTCCCTCCTCTAGCCTGAATACAATCCGCACTATGGCACCGAGAATCCCGCCTCCAGGTTTCCCTGGATTTTATTTATTGGGACAACCACCACCATTTGTTCTGTTTCCTCCTCCGATGCGCCCACCAAATGTGGCATTTCCTCCTCCATGGAATCCCATAGCTGGGATGACTACTGCTCCAGTTGGTGTGTCACCACCTCCACCGCCAAATTCAGGAGGAGTGAATCCTCAAGTGACTGGGAACGTTCTTGAGTGGACTGAGCATATTACTCCGGATCGGCTGAGCTACTACTACAATTCCAAAACTAATGAATCTGCTTGGGAAAGACCAGCATCATTGGCAGAGCCTGAAGGTAATTCTAATTATAAATGTTGTGCGATTAATCCAGTTAATCCTAATTAATGTCCGTAAAATAAGTTGTAGTAGTGGTGGAATATTTAGTAAGTTACTAATTTATTTTTGTTTCAGTTTCAGTTCCAGATAAGCTCGATTCCGTTCCCAGCAGTGAAGTAGATGCCCCAAAGGAAGTGTTACCTCAGAAGAAAATTGAAGTTGTCTTGGAATGCCAGCAGGAGACTAAGAAAACGGATTCGACTGACTTGCTCAAGGTACGTTTTCTTATTATTAAAGGTCTTGCGATGTATCCACATGTGTAAATTTTACTGTGACGGCGGAGCTTATCAAATTGTCTTGTCTTGTCTTATCTTGATAGCCCGCAAAGGGGAATCCGGATGCTAAAGATAACGATAAGCAGGAGGAAGAGCTCCAGAATCTGGCCAATGCTGATGAAGCCTGTCCAACGTCCGCTGCTGAACTTGAGCCTAATCCCCGTGGCCAGAATGAAGTCGGTGGGGATATTGATAACAATAATGCCAATGGCATCGTAGAATTTTTGGAACCGCCTGCCGCGCTCCAAAATTCCGTGGTATGGAAATTATGATACTCTATACCCCTTAAGTTTATACCCATCCGTTTTTTAACTATTTCCTTACTCTAATTATCTGTTCGTCTGATTGTTTCAGGTGTTGGTGAACATGTTCAAACTGTGCCCACCCGAATATCTGGCCAAATTTAGGTTTGTGTGCAGAGATTGGCGGGATCTCTCTATGACGGACTGGAGGAAATCAGCCACCATCAGGTTGACCAGAAACATTGAAAACGGAGAAATCCGAGTTGAAGGTGGTGGTACAACATTGAATGCCTTTGTGGATATAGTGGAGACCAACCAACACGATTATGAAGTAAAACCCTTTGGAAAATTCATATTGGACGGTTGGGAGTTTACACGTAATGCTCCAGAAGACGTGGACGGTTTTTGGGAGGTGGTGGGAAGAACGATAAGAAATTTGACACTGGTAAACTGTACCAGTAGAGACCCATATCACTTTTTTAGAACAATAATTGACTGCTGCCCCAATCTTGTCGAACTTAATCTGGAAGGATGCCGGTTTCAATCTCTCTTAGGACGTGGCTTTATGAGACGTGCTGATCCTTCGGGAAGGCGAGTTATGGTTCCGTATCGTTCTCCTCCTCGGAACGCATTGGGGATACATGAGAAGTTGAGAAAATTAGGAGTAGTTATGACAACTATGGGGCCTGGACGTAATTCTAGGCTAAGAATAACTCGTGGGAGAATGCTTCATTTTTTTCCAAACTTAACTACATTTGGTTGGATTCAAGATGGTGTAGCGGAGGATCAAATTTAAATGTTAATGTGTCAATGATAATGTATAGCTTGTGGATTTTGCTATGTATAAGAGAGGAAAAATAAAATAAATTAATGACAAAGCCTGGCAAGTCAAACATCAAACTAAAGTATATACGGGCAGAATCATTAATGGGGAGAAGTGCTCCTCGTGAAAATATTTCAGAAATCCATATTATTTAATATTCGCCCGTATTAATGAGCTGCTTAATCTAGTCGGGGAATTGACTGGTCGTGAGTGAATATTTGCTTTCATTGGAAATTTTCATACCGACGCGGAAGTAGTAATCATCGCATTCTTAATCTCATAATAATCTTATAATTATTTCTTAATTGACATAACCTCAATGATGTGTTGACTTAACTAAGAGCAACTAAACTTAGCAAAGTTAGCTAGAATTCATATGCGTAATACTCTAACTCATACTCAATAACATTTAATGCAGCAAGATACGTTTATATGATAAGTTGGAAAATGAACGCAACGAGAATTAAAAAAGCAGTGTAGCATAACTAGCATATTCAGTGTAACATGATCAGCGAACAATGTCAATTCAGTAATTATCAAGGCCGGAACTGCATCACAATTAAATGTTCCCTTTTAACCTAATCTAAAGTAAATTATTTAATTCAGGTGCATCCTATTATTAGCAGTGCTCATTGCCTGTAATAAGACAATTTCAGTTGTGAACATGAAGCCAATAATAGATATAAGCATTTTCCTTGTGACACCAACTATTCTGAACAATGTCACTCCAACCGGATGTCCTTCCAGCATCCTCTCAAGCCGATGTGCTGTTGGAGAAAGTACCTCTTCTGGAGTGAGTTCCAACGTCTTCAGTATTATTTCTGGGGCGTGATATACCTGAGCCGTGTAGTGGGTTACCAATACCACCCTCATGATGTAGTGGATGAAGGAGACGTAGGTAAATATGGAGGTGACGGTCTTTGCCTCATTGTATATCAATTGTGTGACCTAGTAGTAATTATTTTAGCAATTTGAAATTAAAACTTTTAAATGTTAACTGATCAAATTTGGGTCAAAAGCTCACATAATTTATGACCCGAAAGATGCAGTAGCTAGAGCAAGCCGTGGCAATCGGGGCGACGAAGTTCGTCATGGGCCATATCACGCAATGCCAATCTTGTCCCGAAGGTCATTCCAGATTTTGTCAACACGTTCCGGTTGTGGTTTTCTGGATGGATGCTGTCGTGTCCTCTTCAAACAAAGTCACTCATTCCGAATTTTGATTAGAATGGATTGAATTTCCTCATTAATCTCCCCAAACGTGTTGGAAACTGCACGACACATAACGATAATGAATGCATCCGAATAGTTCCACGCGATGAATCCCATCCTGTTCCCAATGCCTAATACGATGGAAGTGAGGAACTCATATGGAGTTATTTTGGGAGCTTCCGCACACTCGACAAGTACAAGCTCTCAGCATAGATACTACCTAAATAAGATTGTTTAATTAAAATCAGGTAAAAATACTCAAATGGACGAAATCAAACTAAAAAATAATTAAGTTATTTGTTGCCTTGATTGATGTTGATCGCGCTATTATAGAACATGCTGCCCTCGATCAT
Organism: Pseudosinella alba; assembly: GCA_034700485.1. Lineage (NCBI taxonomy): Eukaryota > Metazoa > Arthropoda > Collembola > Entomobryomorpha > Entomobryidae > Pseudosinella > Pseudosinella alba. Next base: position 1,361 of record JAQIXQ010002647.1, on the reverse strand, counting down.
AGTATGCGAGACTGGAACAATGAAGGAGATCTTAAAGCAAAATTGTGAGAAGCTACAATCCCTCCCGGGCATGTTTAGTTTTAATCCGGGATGATAAGGTGGGAAAAAGTCAAAGTGGGAAAAAGTGGTTTTTACCGGGAAAAATGGGAAATGGAAAACAAATTTTCAGTGGGAAAATGTCCAAAATGTCCAAAATGTCCAAAAGTGATAGATTTTCCCACAAAAGTGGGAAATGGACACTAAAATTTTGTGCAAAAATCTTCGTCTAAACATCTTAGCAATGAAAATACGACTTTGCAGAGTACTAGAAATGCTATAAATAGGTATACCAACAATAATACGTCATTTCTCGATGTGTCACAATATATTAGATACTAGGGTTTATACGTTGTAAGTGATGGTAAAAGACACTTTTGGGCATTTTGGACACTTTAGTGGGATTTTCCCATTTCCCACTGTCCTGGGAAAAAGTAAGAGGTGGGATTTATAACATCCTTGGTTTTAATGTTATCATGGACCATCTTTGAAAAATATGGAGGAGCTGGGGAACATTCCAAAGCCAGTAAATGAAATTGGCAAAGATGATGAAGCGATATGCTAGTGTGCCAATCACCCCCCAAGACGGTTGGAAATGTGCCGAGTTTTTGAATACATTCCTCATGAGCGGGTAGAAACAGGGACAGAGAAAGCAATGCCAATGCGAGGCTGTGGGCCGTGGAGAAACTTAGCCATCTTATGGAAACAAATTCGACAAAAGTTTTCTTAGTTGAGAGTTATGAATGAAAATTGAAAAGATGAATTTTGAATATGGTCTGCTTACCCAAATGTCGCCGTTCCAGCTCCCTGCAGTAAAGATACTGAAATTGAACTAATTCCCAGAAACCTTCCCACAAGGAGCATCCACTTAGTGGAATTGAAGGGCGCGTTCCCGCTGCTTTATTCGAGAAGCTAATCCATACACCATTGCATTAGTCGTGGCTACGGGGCGAGATAATATGCAAATGCATATCTTTTGGGCTTTCTCCGATGTCAACCAAATTTGGGATGCATGCGATTCACATAAAAATATGCACTTTGAGCCCATATCATAAATGCATATTTTACATATTTCGGGTTTTAAGTGCATATTACATATGTACTTACATATTTCACCTTCTTAACATGGCAATTGAAACGTACCGTGCTACACATTCACCAGAGCAGACGACACACACCATCCTCCATTCCTGTTCATGTTATGAATTCTTGTTGAGGACAAAAATTATTTTTTAATTGGCGAATATGTCGGATCCAGTGAGTGATTTTAAAAAGTTTGGACCGCCGGTACATCAAGAATCGAATGAAGATAGTGCTAATATAAA
>JAQIXQ010002646.1:0-10058 GCA_034700485.1 Pseudosinella alba | reverse complement strand
TTACATGTCGCTAGAATGTGTGATGGTCTGAAAATTAGCTGAGTTTGTTATTTTCTTAAACTCACCACTTTGGAGAGCTTATGTGCTTAAAAACATAAAAACATTGGATTGCGTGACACAATCAAAAATGCACAAACGGAGACAGCAAATTAGCCAGAAGGCAATGAGTGGATGGCAATTGCGAAGGAAAATGTGAAAAGGGCTTGTTTTTGTAATTAGCAATATTGCTTCTCCTCTTAAAGCGATATAATATCTACCTATGTATACTTCTCCAATCATATTTCGCATAGAATATTTACAACGCGTTGCCATTTCCGTTTTCAATCAACTTATCGATAAACTTTCTTATCACTAGTTACATGTAGCACGTAATAAACTTTTGGTTGTTTACAACCACTGTTCTATTCACTCAAATTGTTGATATTTTCCATTCAAATTCAGAATAAGGAAATTCCCGTTCTCCAACCAGTATAATAATTACTCTGCGTGCTTGTTTCCCCAGTTGATATAACTTACCGTCCAGCTACGGGAAAAAAAAAACTTTCTCAAGAGACAATTCATATTCTCTTGGGCTAGACATGATTCTGTAGTTGAATAAAAACAGTCCCTGAGGAATTTTCTGCATTCTTAATATCTCAACATGGTAAAATCTTCGAACCTCATCCATATTTTTGGAATAATGTATCTCCAGTTTCAACTTTCCTTATCTGAGTCCTTCACTCAATATGACTCTTCCGATCACTGTTTAATTGTAACGGCTGGATCGACCTTTCAAAGTACCATGGACAATCACAAGCTCGTCTTCGATTTGGAAAATATACCGTATCCCACCTGGCTACATTATTATCACGATGGGAACAACAAGTCAGTGCTAGACTTTGGACTAAAAGGGGTTTGGACCACATCCTCAACAATTTTGAATGGGACATGGAGATTCTCCCAAAAACATTCCCGCAAGTGCATCTCCGTCCTAGTCTTCTCCACCTCGTTCAAGGAAACTGTCTCCTTGATTAATCACTCTGGATATGGGCATGACGATGAAACCATTTTCTACTTGGTTAATCCGTCTAGTGAAACTGAAAATGGATTTAGAGGATTTATATCGAATATGGCAATGGAGATCGAGGATATCAAAAGCGCAGTAATATTTGTTAAGACAAGCCAAACCAATCAAATAGCATCCACGGAAATATATTGTCACTTTTGTCCACGGCAAGGAAAATTCATTTCGTTGGATTTAAACATGGACCATGCAAGTACCGTATACACACATTATAAATTGACTAGGACAGGTCAAGGGAATATTGCTTACCGGATTGCCACTTACAAAACGGATGCAGTCCATTTCTATAATCCACTATGTACGGACTCCTCCGAAGAAAGCTACTTTAAATTGAATCTCTTCAGACAATGTGGGTTTTACCTCATGGAGCTAACCATGAATAACTTAGCCAACATCTCCCTAGTTCCGCTGTATGGACCAGAAGAGTTCAAATCTCGTAAATTCCGTTCATTCGTGATATTCAATATGTGGGTATGGGGTCCTGAGAGCACCTCATCAGTCATAAGGACCGATTACACGCTAATGGAAATTTTGACCTTTCTCTGTCTTTACTGCCTGCCGGAAGCTGGGGCTCAACAGGCCAAATGGGATATTTATTTGTCCGCCTTGGACACTCCCACTTGGGGCTTCATGTTTGGCACGTTTTTACTTTACGTGTTCATCGTGAAAAGCTTCCCAGCTGGGCTGGATATGATGCGGACATTTATTGGACAGTCTTGCTCGGACCTTGGGCATGATCGACGGCTACATTGGGGTATGCTTCTGGGCTTAACCATTCTGACGACCATTTATCAGAGCATGATTGCGACAGACTTTTTCAAGTTTCGAGCTTTGGACGATTTTCAAACATTGTTGGAAGGCGGATATACGATCAGAGTGAGCAACAAGTTCACATTGAATCTTGCGCTGGACAAGGACAACATTCCGGAAAGTTACCGAGAAATCTATCTTAAATATAGAAGCTCATTTCATTTGGTCGGAGCAAACCCTCTCCGGAAAGATTTTTTTGTGGCGAAGGTGGCCCGTGATCTAATTGATTCCAAGTCAATGCAGTTGATGCACAGTTACTATGCCCAGGGGCTGCCCTTTCACAAGGACAAGGTTAATCGAATGGAAGGGATGTATTGTACAACTTTCCCATATCATATCAGTCCGGTTAGGGTCGGGGTCTTGACAAGATCTTACTTATCTCGGAAGGTAAATGAGATCTGGAGGTTCTATTTTAATACGGGAATATGGGACCGCTTCACACAAACAATGAAATTGGCCCAAAGTCACTTGGCAAAAGATAGCTGGAAGGTGAGCACCTCAAGATGGGGAAAAGTGGTGACGGATCCAAAATCTTTCGGATTCAGTCGATTGTTGGGGAATGTGTGCTTTTTGGAATGGGCTGTGCTTCTTACACTAGCTGTAATTTTTATGGCTATTCATCTACGCCAGTGTTGCAGATTTTGTTCTTGTTTGGCATGCTACCTTTGGCGGGGGATTTTTCACTTCGTTTCTTACTGGATTAGAATTCCCAGTAACGTAATCATAAACATTTGAATTAGATCAACACATTCTGTAGTATTTGTGTAATGGATCAATTTATCCAAAAAAAAATAATATGGCTCCTATTTTTTCATGTCAACGTTTGCCAATTCTACATGACATGATCCGAGTGGCTATTAAGATATTAGCTTGCTGATCTATTCTTAAAATGTGTCACAGTCTGAAAATTGATTTGTTTTGCTGTAATTATGTGGATTGGCTGAAAGTAATGAAAACTAAGTTCAAGTGCTAAGAGGATGTAACGTTTTTGGTGGGCTTATATTTTTCCTATACTAATTACTCTGAAAGCTAAGCGTGCGCTGGCATCCTGCTGATGATTGTGTAATGTCGAGTGTTGCTAGAGTTCCCCTTATAACGAAATTGTTTTATATAAAGTATAGTCATTGTGCTTCTCGCCGTTACATATTCATATTCATCAACAGATCCGCAAATTTTGTCAATCCCCTTAGTTTAGTTTCAAACATACATGTGTTACATGAGTAAATTGCTTGCGTGACATAATTAAAAATGCATAAATGGAGACATCAAATTATAAAGAGGTAATGAGTATAAGGAAATTGACAAGTAAAACATCCGAGCGCTTGTGTAATTAGGATATTCTGTTCCAATCATGTCATATTCCTGTAAAGCAGAAAATGTTTGCATACTCTTTTGTTAGCTTATGATCGTTATACTTAGTTTCAAATTCATTGTTGGTATATTTTGAAAATTAACGATATATATTCAGCCCATGTTTTGTACATGGAACTGGTTTCGCTCTTACCTCCACTAATTAAAAATAATGTATGGAAAATAATTTGCAATTATTCTGAAAGCGATGAATGGAGACGTGAGGGAAATGATTGTGGAATGGATAGTGTTCATGTGGTTTCCGCTATCACGTCACTGTCTTGTATATGTTATTATTTTTAGCTTAACGCTAGAATTTGTATTGTATTTGGATTGCGTGACATGATTAAAAATGAATAAATGGACGCATCAAATTGACGAACGAATAATTTGTTTTCTGAATCCAAGAGGAAAAGTTTTTTGGGGAACTAATTGCATATGTTCAGTAAAGTAACTGTCCCACCCATTTTGGCTGGGAACAAATTTTAACTTAATTTCATTTATTTTTACCATGTATTACACTATAAAAATAACACTACAATGTGCTCTATTATATTTTTTTAAAAGCAAGTGATACTTAATTACAAAAACAATTAATCCTCCAATCTTACAAGTGTAACTACAACCAACATGCTTAATTAAAGAATGTTAAGCAATATGACGTCAGCCGTTCTCAAAAATATGGCATAAAAAAACTGGAGATCCATTTGTCTTTCAAATGAAAAGAAATCTCCACAAGAAAACGTTAATGGCCTTAAGCATTTCAGCTTCCTTTGCACTATCTTACCATCGAAAGTACAAAACATAGGTTGGATATTCATCTTACTATAGCCCCTTGAGTACTTTAAATAATAGTTTTGAACCAACTCTTTGCTTTTAATACCTGCTTGCACACTGGCAGGAAGTATGAAAAGACACAGAAATGCGCAGTTAATTGAGATACTTATCAGTATGCAGTAAATTCCTATTGGAAATTTACCGAAACCTGTTAGGACGATGACGTTGCTGGGAACCCATATTGCAAATAAGGAGCCTAGGCCAATAGCCAATATTTTTTTCACAACATCTTGAAGCATTTGGAAGGGGATTTGATAAGCGGAATACAATTTTAAAAAATGCTCACAATCTTGAGGGAGCCTCTCAAGTACCACGAGACACCTGGTGTGCGTCTCCAAGTAAAATATGGCTAGAATGCAAAGGAATGAGAGGAATCGCGCGGAGACCAGAACGAAAAGATAGGATAACACTACTCGAAAAAACAAAATTATTGGGGAAAGGATCTTAGGGCAGTGATCATTTTCAAGGAAGCAAATTACTTTGTGAATTTTTGGAAAGGTATAATATAACGGGTCCATATTGGCTGCCACCACCACCGCAGGAAATATGAAGGGGACGAGGGCAAAAGCTGATGTTCCCAGATTTAGAAGCAGTATAGCATATTTCCAGTAGTCTTCCAGACGGAGTCTTTTCTTTATGTTTGGCTTCATATCTAAGAAAGTAAATTGGTTCGGTTTTTAGATTGGGTTGGCGACATTTACCCGGAGGCATATTTTAATTCTTGCAAAACTTAAATTAACCAATCACTGAAATGTTGCACTTTGATTTATTTGAAGCATACCTGCACGATACAGATCATCCACACCCTTCATTAGCAATGAGAGGGTGGTCAAGCTGCCAGCATTTCTACTGAGGGTGTTGGACATGGCCAAAACCAGGAAAGAGAACCCAGCCATAACATACGACATCATTGCCTGGGGAACACTTACATCTTCGTCCTTTGCGTGGATGAGGATATCCACACAAGACCCAAGTATGGGAAGTCCAAGCAGCACAAGGATATTGAGGCGCCAGAGCCCGGAGGATGGGGTTTCCTCAGTGGTCTCCTTTGAAGGATTCCACGTTAAGGCCATGGGGACCCTATAATTTATCCAGCCAAATAGCTTGTTGTAGTGGTGGAAGGCTTCCGAAACATGAAGCCTATTTGAGGTGTTTCCTGTCGCAGGGCATTCTATGGAAATGTCGGGAGATGACATTTTATACTAGAATTGTACTGGCAACGAATTAAATTCAGGCGAATGGATTGTGAAGTGTATCCGTTATTGTGACTGCTAGGTCAACTGAAGCATCCACAAAATTTTGCGTTTTCCCCCGCCGGATTTTATTTTAAGCTTAGCGTTAGATAATCCATATCCGTCATATCATAATTTAATGGGTTTCAAAATTCGATTCTAAATATAATATTATATTTCTAATTTATTTAATCAGATCAGCCCAAACCACAAAAACAGATTGTATTAATTTGATTTTATCTGCAAATTGAACATTAATCCAAATCTAAAATCTTATTCCCATTAAAATATTTCTTTTACTTCCTTCATTTTATTCCAAACTTGCCCTATTGATATGAGCCAACGGGGTATATATTCCTCAAATCAATATGATTACATATGAAGTAGCAACCTTTTCCAAAAACATGAAAATTTTATTTCCATTATGGGCATTATCGTGTCAACTAGTAATCTATCTTGCTTGTATTTAGCTGGAATTGTAAGCCCATAATTGATTGATTTTTTTTTTAAATGAAGTACTTTTAGCTTGGGATAAGTTGGGGATTTTCCATGTATTTTAAGGACACCATTAGAAAAGTAACTTTACATAATTGAATACGCCCAATATGCATAATGTGCCTTACCATTTTCACCAACTATATGATTCAGTGGAGCTATATAATTTGTTCGGTTCAACTAGAATATAAAATATAAATTGCAATACCAATAAAACCTCTCATTCAAATTGTTTGCAAATATTTTTTAATTAATTATTTGTATTAAATATGATTGGCATAGTCGGTTGTGCCCTTATTTGGTGGACGCCATGATCATAGCAAGAAAGTTTAAAAAAATAACCACTCACTTTTTCACCAGTAGTCCTGAATGTAATGGCATGGGGTTACAAAAAAATATCCCACAATGAAAATTTTCCGAAACTCTTTCTACCCATTTGGCCAAATTACAAAACCTTACGACAGTTCCCAAAATGTGGAATTGTCCAATTATTTGAAGACTTTCTTTGCAATACAACATTTCTTATTCTGCTGCCCATTCAAATTAAAGCTGATTGAGGATGACCAGACAACCAGCCCAAAATACATTCTTGTTAGTTATCTTCCCCATAAAATAATCTGCTTCATTCTCACCGTCCTCAACCTATTCTGGATGATCCGGGATGTCCGGCTCAACCTTCCAACTGGGAACAAAACCCCATTCATATACATTGAGCTGGCAGTGTATCTTATCAGCACAGTCCTCAAATTGGAATTTATGAAAATTGTTTGGCTTCGTCAGAAGGAGATCTTGGAACTGGTTAACTTTCTAATCGACGAGGATAACTCCGTCCCGACTCCATCACGGTCCTTCTGTCTCAAACATTCAAATGCCTCCATATTTTGGAGAGTTGTACATGACAACAAGTTCAAAATGTATTGTCTGGGATTGACAATCTCTGGATTTGAAGTGGCCACGTGGGCCACGGGTCAATTTATCGATAGTTATTTGCAACAACCTGGAGTGCAGCACTCAAGTTGGAGCCTGTCCACCTGGTGGAGTAAGATGACAGAAGTTGGTTACGCCAACTTTTTCATAAGTGGTACAGCCATTCCTAAGGATAATGCTTATATAAATTTCTTAATAGGGATTTTATCAGCAGCCGGATATTGGCAAAGGTAAAGATATCTTATTTTTTTAAAGATCATTAATTGAAATGAAACGAACATTTTTCAATGCTTTCACTGGCCCTGTTCATAGGCGACTAATGGCAACAAACTATGACTTCCTGATTATGGTAACCGTACTAACATTACGGTCCTCTGTCACAGCCTTCGCAACTTCCATCCAAGTCCATCCCGAAGCAATCAAGCAAAGTTTCCGCAGATCCAATTGTGGAATGAAGGACAAACAACAGAATCCGAGCAAGCAGATTCACATTATTTTGAAAGTGGATCAAGACAAGACCCCTAGTCAGGAGTGGACTCAGATCAGGAGACAATATGGATCATTGAAGTTCCTTTCGGATTTGATAAACAAGTTGTTTGGGGGGCTGTTCGGATATTTCTTGCTTGAGTCAATCATATTCTATGCTGTGATGCTCAATGACATGTTTAGCATAATCGATTTTAGCTGGCTTAGGATGTTCAAAGTTCTTTTCTACTTATGGCATGCCATTGCAGTTTTATTGCTGATGGCGGACATTCCTAAACAGGTAAATGCTAATCATCGTTCTAATGACCGTGTATTTATTCAATTCTTTTCTGAATAAGCTTTTGTCAAATTGAATCCAAACCGACCTCCTTTATTTGCAAATTGCAATTATTTTGTATATTAGATGGATGCATTGAAAGTTTGGCTATCCTTTGATTACAGTCGAATACAAATTACTGGAGATGAGCAGAATCTAATTGTGAGCGAGCTGGACTCCCACATTGTGGCTATTAAAGGGAACAACGTATTCGCCGTAACCCAACCCATTTAACATTGGCGAATGTGAGCTAATTCTTTTATATTATACTTGGTAATATTTGATAGTTACTTGGTAACATATATATCCTAAATATTCAATTGTGGAAAAAAACTGACATGAATCATATTTATTATAGATGCTAGCCATCACTGTCACATATTTCATGATATGCGTCCAAGTTAGACCTTGAGACATAGAATTTGGTTTGTATCATCTTAATTCTCCGCATCAGCTTCGTTACAAAAACAACAGAATCCATTTCCATCACATCTTCATCCGTACAACTTTGGTTTTTCCCCTGTAAGATATCACTTCAAGCTTGGATATTGCACGTTCACTGAGTCGGCACGGATAAATAGATAAATTTGTATTTCTAAATATGATTGATTGATATGCTCGGATCACCAAACATTTAATAGTTCTCAAACTACCATTTTTTGAAAAACAAAATTCAATTTTAAACATTCTATTTCTAATTTATGTACTCAGATCAGCCCATCCATAAAAGCAGAACATTATAATTGGTATTTTTCGCTAAAATTTCGTGCCTTGTATATACATATTAGATATATTAGAATCCTTGTATATAAATATGTAAGCCTGTCATATTTCCCCCTGTTCATGGTTGACATTTATAGATGGTAGTCTCTAGTAACTTGGAACTAACTAGGTAAATAATATTTTAATCAGACTGTTTGCACTGTTCTGTAAGCCCTCCTAAGTTGACAATTTCTAACGTACAAACTTTTCTGTTTGACAATAACGTACAATGACACTTTTCAAGAAGCTTGGATCAAATGAAGGAAATTATCTTTTATAATTTAATTCCCTAATTGATTATATTGCCAATTTGTCTTATTTTGAATCCAATAAGTTAAGTATATATTCAAATTTATCATTAAGACATTGGATAGACATCGGATAGACATTGGCATTTGTCTGCTGGACCTTGAACATAGAGGGAGCATTAAAATCAGTTTCGAAATTTCCTCCTAAAAATATTTTATAGCTTATTTACAACAGATATTATGCGAATAGCCATAATGCAAAATAATAAAAATGCAATGGAGATTTTCTACAAGGTTTCCAAGCAATTTGAGAAAAACAAAAATATTTACGACAACTCCCATCATATAGAATTGTCCAATTATTTAACAACTTTCTTTACCATTCAGCATACCCTATTCTGCTGCCCATTCAAATTGAAGTTGCTTGAAGATGACAAGGCTCCTAGTCCAAAATATGTTATTGTTAGTTACCTCAGCCACAAAATTACATGCTTTCTTCTCGGCATCCTTAACCTCTTCTGGATGATCAGGGATATTCGGTTCAACCTACCAAGTGGGAGCAGAACCCCATTCACCTACATTGAACTGGGAGTGATCCTAGTCAGCACTGTGCTCAAATTGGGATTTTTGAAATTGGTTTGGCTTCGTCAGAAAGAGATATTGGAAGTGGCTAACTTTCTGATTGACGGTGAAAATGCCATTCCTAAACCATCAGCCTCCCGTAATTGCTCCAACACTTTCTCATTATGGAAAGTCATGGGCAGCAGCAGCACACTCAAAATCTATTGTCTGGGGATGATCAGCTCCGGAATTGAATTTGCTGTATGGATCACCGGAACATTTATCGATGGCTATTTGGAAACACCTCAAGGACACCATTCAAGTTGGAGTTTGTCCTCCTGGTGGAAAACAATTACTGAGGTTGGTTACTCCAACTTTTTCATAAATGATGGCCGCATCTCCCAAGATAACGTTTATTTGAATTCTGTCATCGGGTTCTTGTCTGCGGCAGGATATTTACAAAGGTAGGATTGTATTCAAAACGTTATTGAGTTGAAATGAATTAATTTATTCAATCTAAAATTAATTCTCCAAATACTTTTGCATAGGCGACTAATGGCAACAAACTAGGATTTCATTATCATGGTCACCGTCCTAACGCTACGCTCCTGTGTTGCAGCCTTTGCAACTTTGGTCCGCATCCATCCCGACGTCATCAAGCAAACTTGCCGTAGACCCGACCTTGAAGTGGATGTGAGTCAACCTAAAAACGTGCGGACTGACATATTCCTTGACATTTACCCAGAACCAGCTCTGGGCTGTCGTAAGTGGACTCTGATCAGGAGGGAATACAATTGCTTAAAGTTCCCCTCGGATTTGATTAACAACTTGTTTTGAGGGATGTTCGGATATTTCTTGCTGGAGGCAATCATATTATATGCGTTGATATTCAATGACAGGGTCCGTCAAACCATTCCCGGACGTAAAAACCTCGAATAGCTTCTGAATTACAGAAGTCAACTCAAAAAAAT
>JAQIXQ010002645.1:0-10059 GCA_034700485.1 Pseudosinella alba | reverse complement strand
AAAGAGATATGTTGTGATATAATATGATTCATCGCATCCAATTTGGAGAACACATTTTCAACTTGTATGAACTTTTTCATTCACCTTTGAATTTGAATCACCATCCATCCATGGCCCCTGAAATGAAATGAATGTAACCGCATCACATAACGTATTTGGCTTATCTTTATGTTCGATCAGATCAGATCGGAGAGGAACTTTATACAAATGTGAGAGGTCGTATAGGATGAAATATGAAATTTTGTGTTGAATTGTGAGCAGCTTTGTAGAATAAATTTGGAGGAGGAAATATTTTTCTCTAAAAGTGTGTAAAGGTCACTCCCGATGCACACTTGAACTTCTGGGGCCGCGCAGCAGTAGGACAACAGGATGTTTGACACGATGTAATAATGCTCCTTTGATACACATCGACATGGACGATTATGAATATGATGAACATGACGATCATGTTGAGGAGAATAGTTATAAAAAATGCTAACAAGTGGAATGGAGTCTCTCTTGATATGGTTGGTACATGGAATGATTGTCGGGAGTTGGGATCAGCATCATTTCATTTTTTGGTTCCGATTTCGATATTTTTATTTGGAGACGAGAACGAAGCGATAAAAAATCTGATTCCTTTTATTGCCTTTTCCACTAGTTAGAATATTAGATATATTCAAAATTGAACTTTGGGCATCTAGTCCCCAGTCATGTTGAAAAAAATCAGAGATGAAATGGTGGTGATAACTGAATTTCGGAATTGGAATAGGAATAGTTATAATGTACGTGATTCTTCAAAATAAAACTGACGATTCTCTTTAGGGCAAGTAATGTGATTGATGTGGAGAGATGTTTTGTGTGTTTTGTATCAATTTTGGTTGATTGTATTGTATTGTATTGTATTGTATTGTATTGTAAATCTTTATTTAACCACGGTGATATTGCACAATAATTACATAATGAACAAATTCAGATATGATTTCACGTGTTACACAATTTCAGTCACAAATAGTGATTGATCTCCCAACTAGAACACGATCTAAATATTATAGTATAATCTAAACTACTTAACTAGCAATCATCCGTAATAATAGTAATAATTCGTTATACAAGCCTGATCCTTAACTGAAGAAATAAGTATCTCAATATTTAACAAATAATTTACCCCTATCTATTACTATTTGTTCTTTACATTTATTAACAAATCCCCACAGGGTTACCTCACCCTTTGGCCTTATTTTTTCAACGTAAATATTCCAAATTTTTGTACTCTGAAACACAATACTCCTTAGCCAAGCCTTTTTTTCAGATCCGTCTCTTTTTAATCTGCGTATGCCTGACAATTCTACTTCGTCTTCATTTACACCTACCTCACTGAATGTGTACCATTCAAATATGGGGTTAAGAAGTAATTTAACTGTAAATTTAAGCAAACTAATATGCCGTCTTTCGGCAATTGTAAAAATATTGAATTTAATCAAGATATCGTCGACTGAGAAATTGCATATTTTTGTACCTTTTCTTCTAGTTCTTTTTACACTAGTATAAGTATATGAAATCAGAAAACGGTTTATTTTATCTTGCAAACTTTCTAATTGTTTGGCTGTTTGAACTGCCCAAAGGGATATGTAATAGTCCGGAATACTAATCACATAGCATGATAGAAAAGATTTTATTATATTTACTGTGAAAAAACGTCTAAAGTGGTACATCCTCCCAATGGCTGAGTTCAGTCTCTTTGTTACTTTCTCATATTGGCTTTTGAATGTTAGATTGCTGTCAATCTCTAAACCTAAATATCTAAAAGTAGGGACAATTTCAATTCTTTCTTTGTTTAGTGTGATGTACTCTGATAGAAAATTTTGCGTTTAGTGTAGCAACTGTCAAGTTCTTTCACTCCCTTTTTTATGTCTTTTGCATCTACCCAAAAAAAACCAGGTCATCAGCATATAATAAAAATGGGAGGTCAATGGCTTCTATTATGTCGTTTACATATATTAAGTACATCAGGGAGCCTAGTTTGGACCCTGCAGGGCTACCTGACCTTATGTCAAATTCTTTGGAGGTGTACTCATCATTTTTTATAACAAATTTTTTGTCGTAAAAGTAGTTTAACAATAATTTTAACATGTATGGTTCTACTTTTTTCTCATCATACTTTGACATAAGTATTTTTAGTAACATGATATGGTTTAGGCTACAAAATGCCTTTTTAAAATCTACGAAGATTGCAATACCTTTACCACTAGTTGTATCTATTATGTCATGGATTGATTGTGTGAATAGAGCAGTAGCCGTTTCGCATGATCTGCCTGGTCTAAAACCGTGTTGATTGGTTATTAATGAATCTTTTATCATCGAAAAAAGTCTGTCATACATTATTGTTTCAAAGATTCTAGCTAGGAATGATGATCCATATATTGCTCTATAAGTTGATGTTTGTAATCGACTCCCTTTACCTTTGTATAGAGCCATGCATATTGAAGTTTTAAAGATATTTGGTATTTTGCTAATATTAAAAATATTGTTTAGTATTAATAACAGAGGGATCGTCATACATTGACCAAATTGTTTCACAATTCTTCTAGGAATATTATTATCATTGTCAAAACTTTTTTTTACTGCCGTAATGGCACCTTCTAATTCAGTTACCCCTATCTGAAATATTGAGTATTCCGGTGGAGCCTGCTCTAGAAATCGTGTTTCGTATTGTATTACTTCCGGTTCTATGTCTAGAATATTGCATTCAGAGGTTTTTACACAAAATTCTTTGGCTAGCTCTACACAGATCTCCTTATCTTGCTCCACCATAATTCCCTCGTTAGATATAATTTTATTAATTGGCATAATATTTTTTGCTCTGAAGTTAGTGAGCTCATTCATAGTATCCCACACTTCTTTTGACGTTTTACTTTGGGAAAATTTGCTTGTATAGTAAGTTCTCTTCGAGAAGTCTAGTAAAGTTGTAACAGTATTCTTTAACTGTTTGTAGTAATTAAAACTATACTTATCTTGCGTTTTGTCAAATTCTTTTTTTGCCTTGTCCCTTTCCTTGCTAAATTCTAATATAATATGTCTGCGCTATACCAGGGCACCTGAGCACTTTTAATTGCTTTGCATTTTTTGGTCGATCTCATCGAAAGATATGAGGAGAGGGCAAACATTGGAATGGAATGATTATGCGATATGATATGACTGTGACTAGGCTCAAGCGGTTTTGTATCTATTTATTTATTAAGTGTATTCTTCATTTTTTTCTGTAGATTCTTGTATTTTAAGTTTGATAAATTACATGAATCTTGTTTGCTCTCCTTTTGTATGTCGCTGAGGGGAAAAAGAGAAGAGGATATTGTATTTATTTATGTATTTTGGTGGCTTGGCTTTCATACATAGCCATAAATTGTAATTTATGCGTGGCACATACTTTTATCCGGGATCTCTCTGGAGGCAGAATAGAAATTTTTAATATGAAGGGGATTCTTTTTCTGAGGTGGCGATTTGACTACATGATATGATTATGATTATTTTGAGTTTCCCTTCCCTCATAATAATAATACCAATACTTACGATTAGTATGAATCAGGAATGAATGGAGTTATTTATGTGAGTTGTTATTTATTTTATGTTTTGGATAGCGCGTGGTTGCTTTTTAAGTTTTTAAGGGAAAAAATTGGCCATTGTTGACCGTTTTCACTCGTTAGAGATGATTTGTACAGGATTTATTCTAGTCATCAATAGTCATTTTAGTCATCATTCACTCCTTCACAGTTCCTCTTTGTAAACTTTGTTTCTGGTTGATTTTGCCATTTCTTACCCCGTCAATTTTCGACCTTTCCCTTTTGACTACGTGGCTATTTGTAAGAATTGGATGATTAAAAGAGGATAATATTTTACGAGGAAATGTCACAAAAGGAGAAATATAATGAGTGAAAAGATTTCCTTTCTTAAACGTTTACGATTATTTAGACTTTTTACAAAGATTTTATGCATTTTTAAAGAAGGGAGGAAGAAGAAGATGGGAAATTATTATTATTAAGGTAAAAGTAATATATTATCGCTGAATGGTGGATAGTTGTACTGATGTCTGTCTTTTGCTTTGGTTTTGGCTTGTGTTTGTAATCTTAAATCGTGATCAGGAAGCAAATGTAAACATTTATGTGTGGGGTATTCGTATGGTAGGAGAGAGAGATGGTGACTGATGGCGATGGCAGTATATTCACTGTTCATGTTGAATGTTGGTGGTTTGGTTTGGTAAATATGTTTGGTTGGACTTTTCACTGATGAATCAAAAAGTGAATGATGATGAAATGAAGGTGAAATATATTTTATGATTTTCTTGGATCTCCAAAAGATATGTTTTGTGGGTCTCCATTACAATAAATATAAATCGTTGGTGATGCCGTACTTGGAAGTATGTTCATGATCATGATTATATTTGAAAGATGATGATATGATGGCGATGATCATAAAAGTTTAGTTTGAAATGAAACGATATTGATTGCATGATGTTGTTTAAAACTTGTACTTTAGTATATCTACAGCTCCGCTTTTTTAGGTTCAGGTATATTTACGGGCTTTCTCAATTTTCCTTATCAAATATTGCATCAATATCACCCCTGAAGAAACTCTTTAAGGATATGCCAGCCTTTATCCACCAAACTATTTACGACAGTTCCAGTTTCCTAGATATGGGGCTAAGTAATATAAACTGCCACTTTATGTGGCTCGATCCTGGCAGAGATAGGGATAAATATTTCACTCCTTGAAAGAAAGAGAGTAAATTTCTTGATTAAAAATATGTGTGAGCTGAGAAGGAGATTGCTTCGTGTCTTCCATTTCATATACCGAAATCAAAAAATCAGACTTGAGCTTACCAAGATATGTATGTGAGCAGCCCATGATGAAATGAAATGCTGCTCTTGTTAAATGATCGTGAATGTGAATTATCCCCTGGAGGAAATGAAAGTGATCTTGGAATAGTTAAGTTGGAGGAATGGGAAAGGAATATGGATAGGTATGCCGTACGTATGCTCCTGTTTTGTGCGAAAATTAGAGAGGGAAACGAATCTGCCCTTCTAAGACCATCATAACGATTTTTATTACTTGAGACTGCACGTGGAGGCGGTTGGAATGGAGTTTGGAGGTGGAGGGAAGGATTAAGATTAAAAACAGAAGAAATTTTTGCTGGTGTATATATGGCTTGGGTTTGGTATTAAAAATGGACATTAGGAATAACGCATTTATATAATGCTCGCTCACGTGAACACCTACACTTACCAAAGTAAAATCTGTTATTTGAGTATTTAGAAATGCTGCACTGGAGGTGGTGGTCGTTGGTGTCTTCGCAAGTTCACAAATTATAAGCGTGTATAATTTGAAGAAAATTGCCGGCTTTCCTTTCATTGGATTGGATTGAAATAATTGAATTCGACCGACCACCACGGTTGTACGTATGCTGCTGGGAGAAAGTTCAGGCCAGACAATTTTTCACTTGCGAATGGAATGGGAGAAGCTACTTACTCAAAATGCTTTGGTAGCATCTACGTTTATGAGGCTTTTGACTTGACTCTCCGCTGAATCAAGCAGGCAGGTCTCCGGTATATTTTTATTTTGTGACTCATTTCCTTTAATATGAATTCATAAAGTGTGCATGTGTGAGGGCAGCGACGCTGGGGTAACCCTCTTTAATTTTTTTAACTAGAGCGGACATAGGTAGGAAGACTGATTCTCCAAACTGACTGAAAGACCAACCGAGCACGAGCATGAAATAAGCCACATTCTCTTTTTCTTGTTGGCATTTCTTACAAGATTTTTGACTTTTCTGTTTAAATTCATCCTGATGGGATGTTTGAATCCAAGAGA
This sequence comes from Pseudosinella alba, assembly GCA_034700485.1. Taxonomy (NCBI): domain Eukaryota; kingdom Metazoa; phylum Arthropoda; class Collembola; order Entomobryomorpha; family Entomobryidae; genus Pseudosinella; species Pseudosinella alba. Next base: position 4,215 of record JAQIXQ010002645.1, on the reverse strand, counting down.
CAGGTACGAGGTAAGAGGTACACGGACGAGCACGAGCCCTTTGCATCCGCAAAGTGTGATGTGTGCCATATCGTAAATAAAAGTTCCTATCATGGCAGGATAGACTAGTTAAAAGTACTCAGCTCTAACCAGATATGAGTCTATTTCATAGTTAGCTATTTAAAAAAGGCGAAAAAAGAATCAACTTTATTAAATTTTTATGTACTGATGCTTTTCCTCCTCCTATCTTATCCCATATCATAGCATCCTTGTAGGTAACGAAGAAGTGCCTCGTCTAGCTCTTCATCATTTACAACAGTCTGTCATGACTTGAGAAACTCTCTGTTTGATTAAACCTTTCCCCTGTCATGATCCTAATGAGTCCGAAAGAGTGGGAAAGGGAGATAGCGATTTTCACGAAGAAAAAATCATATAACCTGTCTTAAAAATTTTCTTGACTTGACGGGCGAACGAAGGTACGAAGTTGCAGGTTGCAGCCTTCGACTTAAGAAATAAAAAAAATTATAAGGAATACCGAGAGCCGGTCGGTGTTGGTGGAGGTCGGTGGTAGTGGAATTGGTGGTCGGTCATAAACTGTTATGTAGGACGCGAGGAATTAAAATACCAAATAAAAATCTGACGGTTGAGGAGAGTAAAAAAATGTAAGTCAGGCCAGGACTATTTTCACTGCCCATCCATAATCAACCAGGCTATATATCTTGGTGCAGCAGTGGAATAAAAAAGCTTTTTTTTATACTTTGTTTAACGCATCGGCACTAAAACAAAAGGATTTTATGCCTGCATATATGACTTTCCCTCTTTTTAAGAAATATGCCAATGCCAAACAGTTACATTCTAAAATTATACGTTTCAAGCTATTTCCCTCCTCATATCACAACTTCCATAGAACGTAAAATGACTCAAAAGTCAAGATGAAGACGAAGGTGATGTGGCATCTTGAAGAATATGATGATCATGATGATGCGGTGTCTTTTCACTTTCCCCTTTTAGAAAAAAATTCTTTGAAGGCAATAATCGAGATTGAGGTTATATTTTTTGCATGAGGAATAAGACACCGATTTACATGGGTTTTTAAGGCTATTTAACAAACATGAAGCGTATAATTTCCTTGTCCAAGAAAACTCTAAGAAAAAAGGAAGGCAATAAAAAAGCGAGGTAGATGAAGGGAGAATATAAAAAAAGCTTTTGCTTTTAGGTTAAATGGATGGTTTGGCTGGATGGACTGTTTTAAATGTTGACTTGACTTTGACTCTTATTTTTTCCCTGAAATTGTTGAAAGATTACTTGTTGTTGGGTGCGGCTCCGCAACATTGTTTGGTTGTAAATGGCTCTCGTTGTTTGTTTTTATCATCATGAGATGAGAAGGGATGAGAGGAAAAGTCATATATCCATCCATCTCCACCAACTACCTTTATACTTTTGAAGCATAAAAATCCATAAAGCTCTCTTCCTCTCATCTCCTATCATCTTTTAAAACTAAACTGCTTTTTAAATAGGTGTATTACGAGGAGGGGAAATGCCGTTTCATTTTCATCCCATAATGTATAATAGAAAAATACACGGAATTAATTTTCGAGTTAAGTGGAATTAGTAAAGTAAATGTATTGTATTGTATTGTAATGCGCGTATGTCCTTGTGTAAATGTGTACATATTTCAAAGGTACTTTTTACCTATTTACTCCTTAAACGATTTTTTTGACGGGGGTGGGTGGGCCTGGTCCTGACCCTTGATGAAATGTTATATTCTCGATAATGTGTATTTGGATATGTTTTTTTTTGTCCAGAATGGACCATGTTTCTTCATTATTAGGATGGGTCGGGAAGTACAAAAAGTTCAAAACAGCCGATGAGGCGATCATGATGAGGTGAAAGGGATAAAGACTAGATTATTTTTTACGGGTAAAATGAGCCCTGCAACACTGTCCTCTGGAAATAAATTAAACAGCAAAGTACACTTTAAAAAAATCATCCCCCAACCCGCCCCTTCTCAAATGACATGAAATAAAGTAGAAAGGGCAGAAGAGCAAGGAAATGAGGGAATATAACAAATATTTAAGTTGGTTCGGTTGACCAAACAATTATTTTTTTGAAGCGCTCATTTAATTTCGTTTGGATTTTGGAAAGGGTTCAAGATCATTTCAAATCCTTCCATCCAATGCCAATATAATGAATGCGAAAGGGGTGGTGGAAAAAGTACTTATTTTTGTTTTAATATCACCGGTCGATGTCGATAGTTGGTTAACTTTGTATATGTACTTGGCTTGAATGAATGTACTTACTCAAATAACTTATGACTTAAGTTTTAACTTGGCCCTTGTCTTTTGGTTGGATGTACATGTTGAGTGTAAACGGAACTTGCATTTTTACGACTATTTTATTAAAATGATATTGGTTCCCCCTGTCAAGGTGGCGTCTCCTCTCGAGTCGACGATGGAGGCAATATAGTTAATAATATTATGTGCATGTAAAGTACCACATCATCATCTCATCATTTTCAGGCTTCATTGTTACTTAAATGATTCTGACAAGGGAGATAAAAGGAGAGAGAAAATGGCACTAGTAAATATATTTTCTTTTTCAAAGTTTTTTTTTACAAATAAAGTAAATAAATATAGTCGACCAAGTACATTTTAGGCAGGATAAATGAGCTTGGTCAAACTGGCCAGTTCAATTTGAAATGAAATAAAAAACATCCACGTAAAGATTTTTTACTCACAAATTCGGCCATCCATCCAATCCATTTAATTGAAAACTCTCTATCTAAGGATTTATTAGTAAAAGTTGACTCTAGGTGACTAAGACGGAATAAATCCTTTTTTAAATGGTAGGATCCTTAACATCCAAATGCATGGTCCACTCGTTAAACCACCACCACCACCACCTTTTTTGCGCACAATTGCCCAGTCATAATTTTTCCGGAATGGTAGAATAGTAATAATGGGATTGCATTTACCAGGTAAATAGCTAGTCAAACATGTTTGAAATTTCACATTTTTAATAAATGGGAATTGAATTGGACTGCTCGATGCTCATTGAGAAAATATGTATTTTTTTTAGAGTGGTCGAGTGGTGGTGGTATTTGCAATTTAGTCAAAGAAACAAATTGTGCTTAACTGTGGTATGCAGATGGGAGTGGGTGAAATAGCCCACTTGTCATTAGTTAACGAAACGGAGAAGGGTCTAATATGGCATACTTTTAACCCATTTTCAGGCCCATTTGTCAAAACTTAAGTAGGGAAAGCATCTCATCTCATATCACATCCTTGTAGCAAGTTGGAAATATTTCATATTTCGAAGAGCAACATTCTTCCAGAAAGTTTCACTTCCAAATGGAAACGGTGCCAGAGGTCTGAGTCGGTCTGAACCTATTCATATGACTTCCAGCACCTTCCACTCCACTTCCTCGGATATTTTCTTGACGTTCTTGACTTGAGTTAAAGTAGTCAATAGTGAAACTAATGATTATGATGATCGCTATTATTTTTATTATTGTTATTTGTGATCCTCTTCTTTTCACCTGTGTAGCTGAACGTGTGAGAGTGGGGATCCCTTTCAGGAGAAAATGAGAAACCGGTAGTCATTATGATTATGTAAGTGTTACGAATGTAATGTGCACACAGCAGGCAGGTATGATATGGGCCATGCCAGTAGTAGTAGTTGATGTGGATAATAATGGGCCTGGTAAAATACTATCGTTAAATGTTTAAGGGATATGATTTGGTATGATCATCATCCCATCAATAATGAAATTAAATTATGTAGTTTGTAGTTTGAGATGAGAATTTCTTCTTTTTAAATGACAAAAGTATCAGGTACGTGTACATACTTGAGGAAGAAGCAGTTAGCACGGGAGCTGTAAATAATAAGCATTTACCCGTTTGAAATTGAAACGGGGGCTGAATGTAAACTTTTAAGAGCACAGACATAATATGCATCCGCTTTCCTCTCTCTCTTTCTGGTTCTGGTCAATTGAAAAATTTCATTTCATTTCACTTCAGAAGCAACTAGAACAAGTCCTATAATTTCTTTCCTTCTCCACCATTACATTTGATAAAAATTATTGAATTGCCTGATATTAACCGGGGCCTGGGAGCGTGAGCCGTTTTCCTATATTCCATAATAAGGTGGGGGATTACGCGAAGTAAACGGAGTTATTTACTTCAGACTTTAGGATGGTCTGGGGTGGTGGTGGTAATGAGCACGAGCAATATCCCA
>JAQIXQ010002644.1:0-10068 GCA_034700485.1 Pseudosinella alba | reverse complement strand
GCAATTTAAGCAATATGAGTTTAGCACTGATATCCCAGTCATATTTGTCAGACAGTGATTTAGACTGTGACTTGGGAGGAGGAGAAGGAGATGTGGTGGTTCAGAACCATGGGCGGAAACATTTTGAATCGGCGGCAGGTGGGAATAAGACCGGTGGTGTTAGGCAAAATTTGCGACCGATTAATCCAAAAGTGGAAGCGGGGGTGGAAGATAAGTTAAATGCAAATGAAATTGATGGTGATATGACTGAGCAAAAATTTGTTACTAAAACTAATAAGCTTTCACCACCGCCAATGTCAGCATCCATATCCAGAAAGCGAGGTCGTCCCACTTTAGTTGGGGAAAGATATAGTCGCAGACGCAAACCATTAGCCGAAGTGAAATTAAAAGTAGGGCGGGAGCAAAAGGCAGAAAATGTAACCGGAGCCGGTCCTGAAAAGAAAGTAGTGCAATACTACACGTGCCCAGTTTGCCTTTTGGTTTGCAAGACCGGAAATGAGCTTATTCAACATGTAAAATAATATTTAATACTTATAAAATTCTATTTATATCTCATTATATTTGTGTCATGCATGTAAAAATGAAACCCATTAATTGATTTTTAATATTCACTATTCACTATAAATAGCTTGGAATTCATATGGAGTATCGGGACAAAGCTAACGACAAGACAAGTTTTAGGAAGACAATCAAAATCAGCAAGGACAAGCGGGGACCACGGAGAAATATTCAATCAGTACGTATTTACTTTGCTCTTGCTCAATAAGGATTATTTGAAATTTTGAATAACTGTAAATCTGTTAATGTTAATGATCATTTAAGTATAGTTAAAATTTGCATTTTTTTACTATGATCCGATAGATGGGAAGACATAAACTCAACCAATTAATCAAATGTAATCTGTGTTCCGCTACATTCAGATTTCCAGTTCAACTGTCACGTCATGTAATTAACAAAATAATCAGTCAGTAATATAAGTAAAATATGCTCATCATCCTGGATTGAATTCACTATCGCATTTAATGCACATTTATTATTTTTAGATGATGTACCATGACAGTTCCAGAAATTGGAAATGCTCACACTGTACATATTACTTTTCGACACGAGGAAGATTAAAAAATCACGTAAGACCTTAATTAAAAATTACTCATGTTTACTTTACATATTTCGAATCATGATATTAATATGCATGTCATGAATTTAATTTATTGATTCCTTTAGGAGAAGCGCAACCATGGCGTAAAGACGGAAATTAAATTGGAACAGGAGGACTTGGTCGATTTTCAACCGAAATACGTAAAACCAGGACGGCCGAAAGTTGGATCGTCACATCGCTTAAGTCAAATAAAAAAAGTCAAGCACGATTCAAGTCACCAGGGGGATGAGGGGAAGATAGAAAACGATGTTAGTGAGACCCCCGAAGACTTTAATTCGTCTCCAAACACGTGCCCTAAAAAGATAAGGGGCGGGAGGAAGAGAAATGCCTTATTTCCTGGAGTTCGTCCAAGATCATATTCCACCAAGAAGAGAAAACGATTTCAGAATGTACGTCTTTTTAAAATTTAAATTACCCTTTTAAAATCCGGTTTCTACTATTTAAAGGTTACGGATTTAGTGTTATCCAATTAATATTAATTCTTAAATTTGTTTATCTTGCATAGATGAGTGGGATGCTTGACATGGGATTTAAATGCGAAATGTGCGATTCTGCATATCCAAGATCGAATCAACTGACCCAACATGTAAGCATGTTAAGTTACTACAATGATATAATTTTCCTACTGCATATATTTTAATAAAGATTGTTTAATTAATTATTCATTATCATTCGGTATAATTATAAGTGAGACTTAATCTAAATTTTAATTTGTTTTTTAGATGAGAATGCACGACCAAACTAGGCCGCTGAAGTGCTCAGACTCCCAATGCAACTACTACTTCCTGACGCCGGGTAGACTGCGTTCACATGTAAGTCAATTAGTTTTTAATAGTTGCTGACAGGTCTAAAACTTGCAAATCAATTTTTTTCTTAGATTATTTATTTCTGTTATAATGACTACATTTGTCTTCGTTGCTGTTCCAGGAAACCCGAATGCATGGCGACAATGGGGACCCAAACGGGATAAATCAAGATAAACCAAATGGCTCCTCAAGTGGGGATCCAAAAGAGATAGAAAATTTGACCGGTTGGGTAAGCTGTCATTATCAAAACTTTTGCACTTTCAAATCCTCATTGAAATAAATGCAAAATAGTTAGAACTTGATTTTAAAAAAAAATATGTATTCACTTTGTATTTATATTTTAGGCGGAAGTTCAACCAATCCAACTTCGACCCTGTAAGATTGTGCTGAGCCGATGTGATAATTTGTTACCGGCAAGAAATATGTCTGCTTCCAATCCAAATGGAAACAATGATCATTTGAGGCAACGGCGGAAGTCTAGGGTTGGAGCTCACAGGAAATCGTTGATGTCACAGTCATTGAAAGTGAAACACGATGGGGATGCAGCCTTTCCAATTCCCGACAAAAGAATGGCATCATCCAACGCAAAGTTTTCCAGGAAGAAATATCAGCGTAATCCGAATCGGAAATATAAATCTCGCCGTTGTCCTGTATGCTCCAAAGTATTTCTCAGCCATGGTCATGCGGTGATTCATCTCCGTATTCACACGAAAGAAAAGCCTTATCATTGCCAAGCATGCTCCAAAGCGTTTTCTCAGTCCGGGAGCTTAAAACGGCACTTGAGAATTCACACAGGTGAAAAACCCTTTCGATGCACAACTTGCTCGAAAGCATTTTCGAACCAATCAAACTTACAAAGTCATTACAGCATTCATACGGGAGTTTGGAAGTATCAGTGCCCTGTGTGTTCCAAAGGGTTCCCACAAAAAAGCCATTTGGAATTTCATATTTACTTGCACACTGGTCAAAAGCCATTCAAGTGTCATCATTGCTCGCATGCGTTTCGAGTACCATATGGTTTAAAGCAGCATATTCAAAATAATCACAAAAATTGAGATGCTTTCCTTAGGCTTGCTTTGTCGAAAATTCTTATTTCACATGGTTGGGGAGTTCATAATTTTTTTGAGTAAGTACTAAGTATTTCGAGATGTGGTCACTTGTTCTCTGATGTGAATGAATAAAATGTCATCGTCCGTTTCAGCCTAACTTTTAGATATTAAGACATTTATTGTAACAAAAAATGATTTGATGTATTCTCAAAAAAAGTACAAGTTGGATATGTTCCTCAAGCAGTAAAAATAAAATTACCTTCACAAGTGTCAACATCCAGATTCAATTTCAGTAGTTCCAACCCATATAAAAATTGCCATAATCATTAAACCGTCATCACCCTCTGTAAACTGGAAGTATTGGAACAAATTACAAAATATAATTTGATTTTGTATAATTACTCCAAATACCAGCTTCCAGCTCATTCCACGTTCGTGTGGCCAACTCCCTCAACACTAACGCAATTTCCGAGAAGGGAATCAAGGGAAAACGAATCCCAAGACACACTCTCGTAAGCCAGTCAAAACAGCAGTTTGCAATATTAAGTCATTGTCATTGACCTTCCAATTAAATTTGTTACTGCTAATACTAGTACGCTGTTTTTTTTTGCATTGGATAGGTGAGAGGTTAGAAGCGCAACAACCTTTTCAAACAACACACCCACTGCTCATCTTCATTCAAATTGTCAGTTGATCTCATGAATGAAATAAAAATGAGAATACACATAGGCTTAATTATTGATTATGGGGTCAGTGAAAGCAAATTGAATACAATAAAACTTTGCAGCAATTTTAGGAAGAACCGGTCCATCGCTCAGAGACCCGAATTAAATTGGAACACGCACATGTCTCTGTTCCAAAAGATTTCATGCGACCTTGCAGCGATGCACTGACTCGATGTGATCAGGTTCCATCATCATCCGTAAACCGATTGCTTGACACGAGCAGGAAGCCCACGATGAAACCCCTTGTTCGACGTTAGAAAGGTCGGGGTAGGCCATCCAAGAGCTTTCACTCGTCAAATGGAAGGCAGACTGAGTGAGTCAAAAATATGGATCTCAAAATTGTCCCATAATTTGTTCCACTGCCAGTAATCTGAAGGTCTTGTTTATTGGATAGGTTGGGTTTCGGGATGTTAAACGATGATGTTAGATAAGCTTGCCTTTTACAGCAATAACAAGTACTACCTAAAGTTTCGTCGTTGTATTTTGTTATTTTCTGGTTAGTAGGATTATTTTCTAATACATTAAAAATATATTTTAAATATAAACCTATAACTAATCGATATTATATTAATATATTAATAATATACAACCCTGACAGTCAAGTTTTAATTACCGGCATGAATGGCTAATTTTTATTCATTCTACTGCACGTTCAATGCCGTCGTACATTTCTAATATCTGATCCGATTTCTGATCAGTGTTATTCATATTTCATGGAAGCATCGAATTTGGTAATTTTACGGCATTTTTCTCAATACCCATTGTCATTAGGGGCCATATATCTCATCGTCATCACATCAATAATGATCAAATTAGGCCCACCAACCACTAATAGCAACATGGGTATGGACTCATACTATATATGAGAAAATGAGCCACTTTGAATGCATATAGGTAGATGAAGAAGAAGGGCTTTGGGTCCTCCATTGGTAGATTTTGATCACTTCAGTAAAGTAACAATATACCCTGTTGGAGGTGTGAGTACGGCCACGGTCTTGCCTATGTAAATGCATTTTATTTGGACATTTGTTTTTGTTTTTCCTCGGAGTGGAGGTTGCTCATATAACAGAAGCAGAACTTCGTTTCTTATTCAATCTTATTTAAAAGCTAATAAAAATTACTAAACATGAGTGGTTTGACACTAATTTCTCAAACTTATTCCCTCGACTCCGAATCGGAGAGTGGTGAGGATGGTGAGGATGAGGGTCATATCAAGGAGACGACACCATTATTGATACAAGATTCTAAATCTGAATCAAGGGCAACTGAAAAGGATGTAGAGGATCCAGTTTTTGAGCAAGGGGAACAAATGGACTGTGCAAAGGTGTCTTCATCATCTCCAGGAAATATTTATCCAAAATCGCGTTGGGATTGTGAGGATGATTTCGATTTTCCTGCGTGCAAACTTGAATCTGATGATGCTGGTGGAAAAGGCGAGACTCATGCACCGACTCCGATTGATAAAGCCCCTTCGGTGAAAGTTCGCCAGGTAACGAAAGAAGTTGATGATGATGGAAGTGGATTGACTAAAATCCATAGTTTGTATCGTTGTCCCTTCTGCCTGTTTACATTTGCTGATAGGAAGGAGCTCATATGCCATGTAAGTATTTCGAACATGTAAAAAATATAAATCAAATTTAATAAAGTAAATATTACGATTAGCCGTCACCCGTATAAATTGACATTATCTTAGCTACCCGTCCATCAAAAGCAAAATTCAAAGAAAATTGGCAAAAGAAATCGAAAACGGGGAAAGCCGACTAGAAAATATAGTTGTGAACATTGCAGTGCTGAATTCAGCGTATCCGTCAACTTGGCGAGTCATGTGAGTATCACATTAATTTTTTTTTAAATCATTACTTGCCTGGCTTTCTCCTATTATGCAACAACATAGCTATATATTTGTCAAAACCCGCTAATATTTATTTAGATGAATATGCATGACTCCAGTAGACCATGGAAATGCTCGCAATGCAACTTTCACTTCCTGACAAGGGGGAGACTACAAGCTCATGTAAGATTATTTGAATATAGTTTGAATTCGTTAATTTGATATTAGAATGAAATTAATATTGACCGTTTTACTTTCTTATTGAAGGAAAGGACACATGGACAGATTGTGGAACAGAGAAATCATCAAGATTCCCACCAAGTCAACAAGGATTTGGTTACAAAAACTGTCACCAATCATGACAAGGTAAAATCAATCTAAAAGTTTTACAGGGAAGAACACCCAAAACATAAAGTTTGGCAATTGGCAATCATTTTTACTTTGAAAATGTATTCCAGCTTCCAACTTGTAAAGTTATGTTGACTCGTTGCGACCATCTTGTGGCGCCAAAATTGCCTCCAGTATGCGATAAAATGCCAAGAGTGATGGATATTCCTAGCTGTTCCGAAATCAATTCGGCAGGCAGCCAGCACAAGAAGGTGCATAATTGTCCAACATGTTCGACAGTTTTTTTAAGTGTATCCCATCGAAATCGACATGTTCGCACTGTGCATTTAAGGGAGAGGCTGTTCAGTTGTTCAACTTGCTTAAAGACATTCTCATTCTCATATCATTTGAAGGAACATTCTCAGATTCACATCGGGTCGAAGCGTTTTGGGTGTCATATGTGTGGGAAAGCATTTATAACTTTGACACGCTTAAAAAGGCATGTCAAATATGCGCACGAAAATACGCGTTCCCATATTTGCCGAACCTGTTCCAAGGGATTTAAACGATCTGATTGCTTGAAGCGTCACATGGCTATCCATACTGGAGTACTGAGGCATAAGGTCCAATTTCTACCCGGCAGTTTCACTACGCCAAGAAGGTAATGGCACATATTGTAAAGCAAGTTTTAATTCAACTCGGGAACATATTTGCATGGTCTTAATGGAACTGAAATTAAACTAATGTTTCATGTTTACAATTCTTAGGTGAAAGTTCATCCAACTGATTGCATCGTCGCGATAAGAGTGCCATAGTGGAAGTCAACCACGGTGCATTTATTACAAGTTTATTTTATATTAATGATTCCGATTTCTATCCTAACCTTATTCAATGTAAAATTGAATCATGTTGAAATTATTTTAAGTTCTCCAAGCCATGTAGGTGAATGTATTTGCTGTATCTATAAAATAAAAAAATATCAGATCCTTCCATTTTGTATTTGCATAAATTTAGTTTCCGTTCAAATATATTATACCCTAGCTGCATCAGGTCAGTAAGTGCAAATTGAAGTGGTTTGCTGGCCTACCTCATTGCTAGCATGCCAATCCAAGAAAGCATGCTGAATGTTGATCTCGGTGTAGGGGTGCTGGAGCATTTCCCATTTGGGTCTGATCAGTCATTATTAGCGTATTTCCTATTAACTAACCAACCGAGCGGATATGTTCAGTATATTTCTAAAGTATACATTCGACAATATTTTAATCAATAATTTCACAATTTTGCAATCGAAATGTTTAGAACAGTTCACTCCCCCACAAAATAATCAGCTTATCAAAAATCAAAATATATCTTCGGCTAATAATTTTTTTTCTTTTCAGATTCGTTCCCACCTCTACCCCTCGGTCTCTTCCAGTAAGGAACGGTCGATAAAATGAAAGTTGCTGGGTGGCTTACCATTACCACCTGCAACATATAAACTAGAGCACGATAAGGATGGATGAAGGTTCCTGATGTCAAGTTTATGACGGTTAAATAGAGGGTGAGCTGCTGGAAGTCGGAGAAGGATACTTTGTAGCATAAGAGGCGGCTAAAAAAGAAGATGTAGGTCATGGTCGCATACACGCTTTTACTTTACAGTTAAACAAAAAACTTGCCCACTTGTCTAAAATGACAAACGTTTCTCTTTTTATACTGTACTGGAATATACTCAACATTGAATAAACTCAGCGTTAAATGAAACATTATCATTTTGTTTTCTTGATGCCCATTCAGTTCATAAAATAAAAAAATGACGTAGGTAAGTACATTTTGCTGATGTGGCAAAACTGAAAACGATTAAAAGATCAGTTATTTTATTTTACAATTATGTTTTCTTAAATTATCAATTGCACTTTACTAATCGTAACTACTTACCGGTATGGTATCATTTTTTTTTTTTTTTTCAGAAGAAACAAAGTTTTACTTCCCATTGCTAACATCCAATAACCTACAAATTTTGTCAATAAACTCATTATTACTTACCTATGTAGAATTGTAAATGGCTATTGTTGCTGAAACGCTGTGTTAAGTTAAAATAATCCATCTTGCACAAAACAACTGCTCCAATAACAAAATGATTGTTTCCTCCCATGAAACAAAACATGCTTACTGGATATAAAGGAATATTTTACGCGTGGTAGAAGATGTGGATAACAATTGTAATTCTTTTTATTTTTACCTCTTTAATGGAAAACAACCATCAATCGACATACTTTTGTAATTGTAAAGTAATTTATATCTTTAGGCAAGGCAATTCGATTTCATTTAATGCACAGTTCCGTCAGATACTGTTGAAGTTGAGTTAGCCTCATATCCTTAGTCTGTGAAGGTCATTTATAGTTACTTGAATATGAAGATATTTCACTAATCCCTCGTAATACTTCCTCAGTCAGATATTTCATTATCAAGGTAGTTTTCGAATAAATTAGGGATGCGCGAGGTGAACTCACTGGACGCGATTGTAAAGATTAAAGACTAATTATTACTAGGGTGTTACATAGTGGAAGGAACATGTCCCTTGAACACTCACCAGACAAGTTTTACAAGTTACCCTGACAGTTGACACTGTGGACGCTATTCTGAGAAACATATAATATTATTATCTGTGCAAAAAATCAATAGAAATTTCCGCCTGAACACTATTCTATATATTTTCATCCTCATTTTTTCTAATTGACACAATGCATCAAGTACATCTATACAAGTGTTCTACTTTCATCCACATCATTTGGCATTACTTACTGTCAAATGCCAACCATGTTTACCCCTCACCCATCAAAAATATAATACACGATCAGCGACATCCACTGCTAGCTGCTTACAGGACTAAAATATTCTCAACTTGGAGTCACACCGACGCAATTGACAACTTGGATCACCTTGTTGCAACTGCCAGTGAGCAAAATTGTCTGATATTTGCCACAAACTATCTTGGGATAGACCTGAATTTTCTAGATTTGGATGAATCCATTGTACTCCAGTCACCCGAAATTATCTTGAAACGGGATATGTTACAATACATCTCCATTTGGGTGCCAAGAAATATGTTCAATTTCAGCATAAGTTGGAATCATTGCATGGATATTTTAGCGGATAAGATCTGAATGCGTAGTCGTTGTATCCAGTTGGAATTATTTTCATTTGCATCTCGCAGCAGACCCTGGAACTGCTTGATGAAAGTTGACAATTTTCCCCCATCTTATCAAGGACTCCCAAGAGCATATAATTTGGACCCCGCTAATAGATATCCTCAAAATGCACGGATTACTCCTCCCGAGTATCCTTTCCCTTTTTATTTTTCTCATCAAATTTACTCCCCTGACGTTAGAGGAGATATTCCCCAAACAGTGTCCAGCCTTCACTTTTTCATAGTTCAAGAGCAACTACTGACAACGTTGTCAATTGAGAATAAGTCCCTGCGTTTGCATAACTGGGTTGTTGATTTTGACCCTAGTAGTGATTTGGTTGCAGGGGCATTTTATTATTCAATGTTCCACTGCTTATTTCTTGCAACTGCATCAACTGGCACTCCTAAAAATAATGTCGCTTTGAATACGCTCTGGCGCATCGATCAAGTTTCACGTGTGTATATCTGCATGTCCCGCACTTTCCATGACATACAACTTTGTCCTCATAATGAGAGACCAACTGACCTAGTAAACTGGGCTAATTTCCTAATGCACGACCTAGCAAATTTCCAGAATCATCAGGATCATCTCATCGTTGCCGATGAGAAGGAAATTCATATTGACGTTGACACGATTGGATATATCACATCCGTAGAGGAGTATGACTTCCAAGGCCATTTTCAAATGTGTGAAAATATGTTCGGAATGGGCCGACATTTGCCATTTGAAAGTCTCGGGAAATCCTTTCCCCAACCTGCCGATCAAGTTGTACATCTGACTGTGTACATTTGGACGAGCATTTGGAAGAATTATACATATCCGTTGGGATTCGCTGGAAACATCCCATTCAAGGCTTGTGTGAATGGGAAGATCATTCAGGAGAACAGATATTACAACCCTAGAGAACTCCTACCTGTACTAACAATCGATGCTGATATCAGCTCACCCATTTCACAAATGCAACTAGCTATTCTTGACCAATTCAATGCTCTCAAATTCGTAAG
>JAQIXQ010002643.1:0-10071 GCA_034700485.1 Pseudosinella alba | reverse complement strand
ATGATGATGGTCTATGTAAATCCTATGAGCAGAGGAATTTAAATTTAAGAAACTAATTATCATATCATATTACAGTACGTGGCCCTGGAAGAAGGCATCATATACCTCACAACAACCAAGGACGCCCCCAATTCCCGCATCGTGGGAATCCCGCTGAACAACACCGATCCCAGCAAGTGGATCACTTTGGTGCCAGAGCATGAGAAAAATATTTTAATGAGGGCCATACATATCGACACGTAATTGGCATTTACTTACACTTTTAATTAAAAGTACACACTGATTAACAGAACATAAGTTTTCAATTCAAACTTTTCCTTCCGCACAGGGACAAACTACTTTTGATGAATCTTGTTGACGTGCAAACCCACCTGGAAATCCGATCTCTGGGAAATGGGAGCCTCATCCAAACAATCGAGACCCCACTGGGTTCTGCCCTCAGTCACTTGTTTGCACAGACGTCCGATAACGAGATTTTCTTCCAGATCAGATCCTTCATTTCTCCAGGAATTATGTACAGGGTTGACCTCACGAGGACCCCATATCCCGTGGAGATCATGAAGGAATCCCGGGTTCCCGGGTTTAATCCGGATGACTTCATCATGAAGCAGGTCTTCTATGAGAGCTATGATGGGACCACGGTTCCTATGTTCATTACGCATAAGAAGAACCTGACCATGGATGGGGGCAATAATGCCATCCTGTATGGATATGGAGGATTTGGAATCAACCTTACTCCCTTTTTCTCTCCGGATGTGCCCATCTTCCTCCGAGATTTTGATGGGATCTATGCCACTCCCAATATACGAGGGGGAGGGGAATACGGGGAAAAGTGGCATGAAGGGGGAAGGCTCAAGAAGCAAAATGGTTTCGATGACTTCCAAGCGGCGGCGGAATACTTGATTAAGCAGAATTACACGAGCTCATCGAAACTGGCCATTCAAGGAGGATCCAATGGGGGATTGCTGGTGGGAGCTTGTGCCAATCAGCGACCTGATTTGTATGCTGCTGTGATCAACCAAGTTGGGTAAGTGAAGTTGAATTGATTGGATGTCTAATTTGATTAGTTAGCTATATATTTTTTAAACTTTCAATCTTACTGTTGCAGAGTGAATGACTTACTCCGCTTCCAAAACTTCACGATTGGCTATGCCTGGTGTCCAGAATACGGTTGCTCTAACTGGGGAAATCAGACAATTTTCGGGAATCTGTATCGCCTTTCCCCACTCCATAATGTGAGGCTTCCGGCCAACCCACAAGTCCAGTATCCTTCCATGCTCATCACCACGGCGGATCATGATGACAGGGTTGTACCCCTCCATTCCTACAAGCTGGTTGCTGAGCTTCAATATGAAATTGGGCGCTCGTCCAGACAAGTAAATATATTTTACCCCTTTCATCTCATAAGCATATTTAGCAAGTAACTATAATCACATTTATTAATCAAACTTATATTTTAATACCAATTTACAGACAAATCCAATTCTCATTAAAATTCACGCTGATGCCGGTCATGGTCAAGGAAAGCCAATTTCTATGCAGGTAAAAATATTCGCCTCTTTAGCTATTCTTCATTTAAATTATATCAAAGGTTTAAACTACTACTATCAGGCAATAAGGTAATTAGTAATTAAACATGCTAACCAAGTTTATTATATTTTATTTTATTTAGATTGCTGAATATGCCGAAATTTTAACCTTCCTCGTAGAAGCCGCCGGATTTACTTTCCGGCCTTAAAGATGTAATATAGTTTTAAAGTTAATTGTGCTGTCATTTATAACAAGGAGGAAAATAAACCATGAACAAATAATTACAAATATATTGTAAATAAAATATGTACAGAATATAAATAAGCAGGAAATAATACAATCACAGTATAATTATACTTAATATGAGATGAGCATCAAATTCACGCAACTGCTCAACGCATGATTAACCAAGTTGAAGGGGGTCTGCCTATCCAAATAATTGGTTGAGCCAAACCTCACCACAACTCTCCCCATGGCCCTCACCATCCTCTTCCTCCATGCCCTCTTATTCCCCCTCCCCAAGTTAACTGTTGCAATGGCCAAGCATTTCTCCGACTGGGCAAGGACCCAAGTCCCCAAGGCAGAAGGGGAACATGCTAAATCCCGGCATGTCGATGGAGTCATGCAACTTGACACAAGTGTAGAGACAAGCAACAAACCCAAACCAGCCCGCCCCCATCATTGTTGGGATCATCAACCTTTGAAACTGGCCATTGTAGAGGGTGGCCAGTAGTCGATTCTGTTGGTAGATATTGAAGCCGCGACTCATTTCGGATTCTGCACAGGAAGAATTTTGCCCTTCCATGATTTTCCTGACATGGCTCAGATATTGTCCCAAACACATCATTCCGAGGAAGATCCCGCTGAACATTTGGAAGGTGGCGATCATGACCATGCACCACCACATGTAGACATCGCACATGAGCAGGATTAGCCAGATGAGGTGAAGCCAGCATCCCATCCCATGACGCACCAGACAGTGGCCTCCCCAACTGAGGAAAGCATATCCGAGGAAAGGCGGCATGCATGGGTTAAAGTAGAGAAGCGCCCAAATGAAGCAAGCTGGGGCGAAGCAGGTGATGAGCGCCATGAATAGGAACAACTTGGTTATCGTAACGGAGTGGTCCCCGGAATCGTCTGTCCAAGTCGAAAATACGAAACAAGTCATTTAATTAAGGAATATGTGTTATCATTACCAAAGCACGCTTACCCATTCTGTGTTCCTTTTCGAAGAGCTGACATGATTCCAGCAGACTGAACTGGGTTGTCCCTTCCTGATAGACAAAATTCAGCCTGATTAGGATTACAATGAAGCAGCAGCAAGTAAACAAGAGCCCAATTACTTTCCCTGGTGTGTCCAAACTCTTCAATGTGAACAGGTAGTTGGCTAATATGAGAAAACCGTATAATGAGTGAGCAGTGAGATTGCTCCGATAGAGACACAGTTTCCGTTTTGAGGTCGTCAAAACCGGGAAAGGACTATCCATGGGCCAGTCAAATGGGATGAGGGACATTTTGACCAGTATCCGAAGATGAGGTTTGACTAATGGAATTGTTGATTTGAGCATGGTGTTGTCAATTAGTTGACTGCAATCAAATATGTGTATGTGTTTAATTTATCAAATGAGTTGGTAACGAAATATTTCGCTTTTCTTTTTACTTTAACTCTGAATATTTGTTTAAGCAAAATGTAAGTATTTTTTTCAATGCACGATATTCAGTAAGTAATACTGAGCCGACTTTGCCTGAAACTGTTTTAGCAAGGGCTAAAAACATCACCGTTTTGCTTAACATTTCAAATTCAAAATCGGGACTATAATTAAAGGTTCAGACTGGTAGACAAGCAAACAAGCGTTGGGTTTGTCTAACCGAACCTTTCACTGTCAAATGTTTCCGTTAAGCGATTTTATGTCTTCAGTGATTGACGGTGAATTCATTTGAATTATATTTTGAAGGAAAACTAATAAATAAGCAGGGTGGAACATTACATATATACGCAAAACTGCCAAGAAAAACAATTCGTATATGCATGTGATAGACAGGGGGACTAGGAAATGTTTTGATATTTATGACTGACGGCGTAAATTTCCAATTTCAATTTTATGCCATAATTTATATACCATATTGGTCATTAATTATACGGTGGAGAGAAAGTGACTATATAAGTAATCCGGTTGGAGAATAAATCAAAAGGTTAACTTTCCTTAATTGTATTGGCTTAAAAATTTTCGGAAGTGGTGAACGGTTGGTAAAAGAGACACCCAACCCAGTCAAAGATAAATTTTTTATCTGATCTTGTCAACGACATGGGAAAAAAATTTGTATATATTCTGGCTTGCGGTTGACATGGATGGAAGCCGAAAAAATAAATTTGACATTCGATAAATGTCCGCCTAAAATTGCTGACATTTCTGTATTCTAACAGACAGGGCTTATCATTAGATTAGATTATAAAAAATTAGACATTATCAAAGGAGTAATCTTGAATCCAGCATGGCACAATTTGACAGTCTGTAATTCCTCAAGTTTCAAGGGCAGATTGTAATAATAACTTTGCAATGGCTCAAGTTACATAATTAATACGGAGTTAAGTCAAATATATTGCGTTTTATTTTTTTGTAATATTTGTAATGTAATAATATAAATTGTACTATTCGATATATGGTAGAAATATAGACGACCTATGTCGCTAATGGGGTTTCGAGCTGCCATTGGACATTTTGATTCTGTCCTTAGCACATTTCCTGCTAATTTGCCGGTTGCCTTCATTCCTATCCTGCCAGTTCCTGTTCAATTCATTCATAACTCATTTCAAAGGTGATATATGTACCTTTAAGCTATATAAATAATTATGAAATGCCAACTAAATAAGTCTGCTTATCCTACTTAACAATTCGCATTCATTTAAATATTGATTTTATTAGACCGTAGTTATGCAAAGAAAATAACATGCTTGGACAAAATGGATTAACTTTAAAGCTATAAAGCAGTAGCTCTGAGCCAAATGTTTAGGGAACTATGACCAAAATATAATACAAACATTAATGAGGGTTATTAGCAACCCTGCCACCTACTCACAAACTCAACATGGAGGTACAATCGCAGCAATATTACCTTTAATATGAGATAAGCATCAAATTTACGCAACTGCTCAACGCATGATTGACCAAGTTGAATGTCCAAATAGTTGGTTGAGCCAAACCTAATCATGATTTTCCCCATGGCCCTCACCATCCTCTTCCTCCATGCCCTATTACTCCTCTTCCCCACATTTACTGATGCAATGGCCAAGCATTTCTCCGACTGGGCAAGGACCCACGCCCCTGCATCAAACATGATCATGAGTAGGAAGTTATCCACCATGCAGAAGGGGAACATACTGAATCCCGGCATGTCAATGAAGTCATGCAATTTGACACAAGTGTAGAGGCAAGCGACAAACCCAAACCATCCCGCCCCCATCATTGTTGGGATCATCAATCCACATTGTAGAGGGTGGCCAGGAGTCGAATCTGTTGGTAAATATCGAAGCCGCATCTTATTTCGGATTCGGAACCGGTCGTCTTGTGTTGTTCCAGGATTCTTTTGACATGGCGGAGATATTGTCCCAAACACATCATTCCGAGGAAGATCCCGCTGAACATTTGGAAGGTGGCGATCATGATCATGCACCACCACATGTAGACATCAAATAGGAATATGATGAGCCAGAGGAGGCGAAGCCAGCATCCCGTCCCATTATGTACATGACAGTGTCCTCCCCAATTGAGGAAAGTATATCCGAGGAAGGGCGGCAGACATGGGATGAAGTAGAGCAGCGCCCCAATGAAGCAAGGTGGGGCGAAGCAGGTGACCAGCGCCATGCATAGGAACAAACTTGGTTATCATAACGGAAGGGTCCCCGGAATCGTCTGCCCAAGTCGAAAATTAGAACAAGCCAATTAAATAATTTATGTTCGTTATCATTACCCTAATGTCTTCTTACCTATTCCATTCTTCTTTTCGAACACCTGACATGATTCCAGCAGACTGAACTGGGTTGTCCCCTCCGGATAGATAAAGTTCTGCCTGAATAGGAGCACAATAAAGCAGCAACATGTAAACAGGAGCCCAATAACTTTCCCAGGTGTATCCAAACTCTTCAGTGTGAGCAGGTAGTTGGCTAATATGAGAAATCCGTACAAGGAGTGAGCAGTGAGATTGCTCCGATAGAGACGCAGCTTCCGCTTTGATATCGTCAAAACTGGGAGAGGACGATCCATTGGCCAGTCAAATGGGGTGAGGGACATTTTGACCAGTATCCAAAGATGTGGTTTGGCCAAAGGGATTACTGACTTCAGCATATTGACGCAATAATCTAATTGTAACTGATAATGTGTACTTCAATGATTAATGATTAATAATCAACTAACTAGCCTATAGTAAATTCAACAAGTTTAGTTATCTCGAAATATATTTAAGAAAACTATAAGCCCAATGCAGACTCTCCAGCAAATAATATTGAACGGAGATCCATTAAAGCTGTTATATTTACAGCGAAAATATGTTAAAAATTTTCCATTGCCATACCGCTTGAATTCGAAATGAGATGTCAATTAAAACTTATATGTAAACAGTAAAACAAGTGCCTGGCGTGTCTGAGCAGTTCCTTCACTGGCAATTGTTCTGTTTCAAGATTTCCCCAATTAATTATGAATTCACTTGACTTATGTCTTGAGGAGAAGCAAATAGTTATTAAGGAGTAAGGAACATTACGTATATCTCACAAGAAAATGAAGTTTCCATATGTTTGTGGTTGACAAGGAATGGCATTACAAAACTTGTTGCTGTCTTGATATTTGGAATGGAGCCGGCGAAAATTTCAATTGTCAATTATCTGACAGTAATTATATTGGCATATTTATACAGTCAAGTGAAAATGGCTATCCGTTAGAAGCTTGTTGATTCCATCGTTGCATGATGAGTCAACATCGGTCATCAAGTCATCATTGATGACTTGATGACCGATGTTCCCTGTTTATGGTTTTATGGGGCTGCAAGCCTTTGCACGTGCGGTACTGAAAGTGGACAATAATTGGTATTTAACCAGATAAATATAATTTTGCCTGCGTTCGTCATCGGCATGTCATGGCAAATTAAAATGTTTACTTTCCGGTTTGCTGACGGCAGGTTATATAAAACAAATTCATCATAATTAGATGTAATGAAGGTTATCTTCTTAATTAATTTTTCACAGTTTATTAGTTAATTAGTATACAGTTAAGTTTAATGTATATATTTAATCTATTTACTTAGAAAGCAAGCCAGCTCGAAATTTAAATTAATTTGAGGCGTTATTTTTTCGTAATTCTGGAATGAATATGCCAAAATATATAGTAATACGATCTAATGTACAGGAACATACAATATAAATACCTTAATTAATATGTTGATTAAAATTTAAATGATTTACTCGTCTCCATGGACTGGTGAAAGAAGATCAATGCCGATGTTGTGTAATTCATCACATGAGCATAGTAATTTCTTCTAGTTTCAAGGGTAATTGACGCCACACTACCAGAACGGAATGTGATGGGCCAGAATGACCTCAACCTTCGCCTTATCAAGGACATGTTGTATTGGCTTCGTTTCTGATTTCTACATTTCTCTGCCTTGTGAAGGTAAGAATACCTGAGCATCCGGATACTCAATTCATGGCATTTTACCCAGAGTGGAACCGAACCGCTATAACGATAAAATTGCCAATGGGGATTGCCGCACTACCAACATATATCACTGTTGGGAATACTTTCCACCCAATTAGCGTATTACAGTAGCTAAAGGATATTGACAAAGAAAGAGATGCCCAGAAAGGTGAAAATATTATATCGGAATAGCTTATCAGCCTTCTGTTGGAAAAGTTGGAGACTCTGATACAATATAATCGAAGAGTTGGGGTGGCATATAGGATACGTCTCTTAGAATCTCCAAAAATACTTTGTAGTAGGTCAAGCCAGGGATCTCAAGCTGGAAATGTCATTGTCACATCGTAGATACAAACCCAACCTGTGACTTCACGAGCAACAGTCCCAATATATCGGACCACCCAGCGATCCTCAAAGTCGGCCATGGCAAGCTTGAGTGGGAACTGCGTGTGATGAAATATGCGATGCTGCGAACATTAAGGGTGTGGCCATTTTGAAATGTAGATTACATAGGTATGTTCTTATTGCAGAAATAGACGACCGACTGATGCTGAATTTAATCAGGACATCGATTGAACATCGTGTCCTGAAGCAAACGATAATTTCATTCCCATTTCCTGCTTAATTAAGGTATAACTTTATGCCGTCATATCCTGTAAATGGCCGTATTAATTTAAAGTCAGTCCCTAATCTAATATGTAATTCCTGTAAGGACTTATGTGGAGCAGCAAATAATACAATACACTTGGCCTGAACAACCTAAAAGCTTGCTCTGACTTCCGAGAAGCGAACCTTCGCCGATTTGCCCTTGTCACTAAATACACCAATCATATCAAGTTATAAAGGAGGAAGTAAGATCTTGGCATTGGATCTGACTTTGGAAAGACCTTCAATCTAATCCATGTTCAATGCATGTTTTCACATGTAAACTATAAATGAAATGCAAAATATGAACAAACATAATTTATTCCTAAATAACTTATTTCAACTTGAAACGAATGCTTATGAACAGAGCTATGCTGAAGCGTAAAACAATGGTTGACATACGACATTTTGCATATTAAGCCACACAAATTTGTAAATTTGAACTAAAATTCAAATGGATTACTCCTTTCCATTGCCTCTTGGAAGAAGATCAAGGCCGAGACCATGTAATCCATCACATGACCATAATAATTCCGTCTCGTTTCGTGAGTCATCCTGGCCACATTCCCCGACCGGAAAGTAATGGGCCTGAATGACTTCAACCTTCTCTTAATCAGTGCCCAATTACATTGGATCCGTCTCTGCCTCCCCGATTCCTCCGCTTTGCGCAACAAGCCATGTCTGATCATCCCACTGCTCAATTGATGACATTTTACCCAGAGGGGCACGGAGCCGCCCACAACGATAAAGTTGGCGATGGGGATAGACGCGCTACTAATATATATCGCTGTCGGCAACACTTTCCACCCAATCAGCGTGTTACAGTTGCAGAATACACTTATGACAAATGAAATGCCCAGGAAGGTGGAAATGTTGTACCTGCACAGCTCATCAGTCTTCCCTTGAAACAACTGGAGCATCCTGTACAGCCTTAAGGTTGTCTCGCAAGCAGGCATGTTGGCAATATCCCTGAGGATCTCCAAAAATATTTTGTAATAGGTCAGCCCGGTGATCACAAACGCCGCAAGTGTCCTTGTTACCTCCTGTACAGAAAAGAAGCACGTGGCTAGGCTGGAAGCCATCTGAATATATTGAATTACTCCTGCCCCATCCTCATAGCCAGGAATGGTACATTTGAGAACGAAATAGATTGGATCCAACCGGAAATAAACAATTAGCAAGGCTTGGGACAATCCAATCAATGGGACGATGATCGCAAATGCTACTAAACTCAGACCTGCAAAGTCAGTGGCATTAGTTCCCTTCCGGAGTTCTGAAATTATCAAAGGATTACAGTACAAAATAATTATTTTTGATGATTTTATGAATTTTGATGCATTTAGCAATAAATGATGTTCAAACCTTTTATTATCAATGGAATAATATTCTTGATCTCGGATGGGGGCTTGCTTCTCCCATGCCGTTGGGTATATTTTGGATGAAATCCTTCCCCAAAATCCAGAAACTCATTCAAACACCTAACCAGGAATTCCGCATTTGTTACCGCCGGGATAGCATAGAGCCATACGCAGACTGCAAATATCAATATGGACAAGGAGACCAAAATGCCTACGACATTTTCGGATACTGGGTTATGCATGAAGTCTCCTAGTCTGTACGCACTGACGACGAACGCAAAAGTAATTAAGGCAAATAAAATGATGTAAAGGGGAATCAGTTTGATCTTGGATGGCTCGGTTGTCCATCGATTCACTTTTGGGTCAAAGGCAAAAGGGTATGGGGCCAGAGTGGCTGTGAACAGCTCTTTGATATGAGCAGCTGCGAACATTAAAGGGGTGGCCATTTTGAATTCGAAGGCGATTTGATAGAAATTTGTAAGAGTTGCCTCTCATGCACAAACAGATTGACGAGTGACGACGGAATTTCAAAGGCACTTTAAACTTACTTACGAGAACTAAACTTAAACATTCGTTGACCAGCTTTCATATCCGGCTTGTTTGTCGGTGACCATCAATCGCCCTGGTTAAATTATAACTTATATCCCACGTGTATCCTCTCATGCCTAATATATCGGTAAGTGGGATGGTGCTTCCTCGGCTCACTTCCCTTTTTATAAATTAGATCTGCAATTTATGAGTTTTATATCATGTTCTCATGAACATATATTATTCGGTTAATAGCTACTTGAAATTTGTTGTTTGCAAAATTATGGTTTCTACATATCCAGGATGTGGAGTCATCCGGTTACCCC
>JAQIXQ010002642.1:0-10074 GCA_034700485.1 Pseudosinella alba | reverse complement strand
TTAATTTAAGCAATGTTGTACCTCATCTCATTGTACACATTCTCGTTTCTAATTTTTTTCTCTTCCAATCAGATACAAATCCTATACTTAAACTATACCCATTATCATGTACATAGTAAAGTAGGTATGCCTGATTTGATTAAGCAATTTGTAGAGGTTGCTTCGATTCACAAATCAGTTCACAAACGAAGCTCCAAAGAATAGATAGGCGCATTAAGAATATTGGACAAATTAAATTAATTAAGGTATAGAATCCGTAAATCGTACTATAGAATGGATATTTTCACAATTTATCTCTTCTGCCATCCAACATATTTTCCCATTGTTGTCCACAGATTAAGATATTATTTAACGGGCGAATTTTTTTTTATAAAAACTACTTTCATATGAAACTATTTCTCTCTCCCTCTCTCTATTCAGAATCAGCTTTCAATTCTGTGAACTCCCTTCTGAACCTCCTCCACCAACAATCAAGTCATTCTTTGCTAAAGTCTACTTTTACTTACATGTGCGTCCACCTTGAAAAAAGTAACAGAAAGTAAAATATAAGGCATAATGGGGGCGTCAAAATATAATGTATGCAATTTCATGTCCCATCTCATCTCACCCAAACAAAACCTACATGACATATTGTTGATTTGACCGAATAATACATATTAACTATCCCCTCTTGTGTTCCTTCGTCATTCGTCTGTCATATCAAAGATCAAAGGAGCAGATTCGATCTCTCTTGAGGGCTGAAGTGTGTAGATGATTTAATCACATCCCAATCCAATGTCTAATTTCTTTCGCTTCCTCCCAACTCCCAAATAGCAGAACAGAGAGGCCCGACATAAATGGAGTGATCACAATAGTAATTGATTCTAGTCAGCGAAAAATAGCCCAACAATTTCATTGTTCCTAATTGACGAAAAGGGCCCCCACTCCACTCTTGCATAGATGGATATATATTTTTTTTGAAAGTTTACCCTGATGACTATGACGGTGACGACGACACCCAGTGCATGCTCCGTCTTCAAGGACCATATGAATATAGTATATTTTATATTTATTCCGTCCATCCCCATTATAGAGCATATAAATTCATGTATCCTAAATAATATCTGACTGACGATGAGTCCGCATTCACCCTTGGTAAGACAATTTTTGCCCACCATCTCATCTCATCCCCCAACAATCAGCATAAAAGTAGGTATGCACATATTTTCAAGAGGTCTCCTCTACATCTGCATAGAAGGAAAACACAATTGACGAAAGTGGATCATCATTATCAGCATCTCTCTCTCCTCATCCTCATCATTGTCATCATTATGATGAGGGCTACGCTCACACTCCAAAAAAAGAGACTTTGGTGATTTTGAATTTTTCATGGTAAAATGTTGTAAAGGCTAAGGCTAATCTGCGATGTAGTGCTCTCCTTCTTCAACTTTCAATATTTTTTGGGGAGATTTCTTTGCACTTTTTTCCTTTCTGACTCAGACTCAGCTTTAAATGTAATCATATGAATATATTGTTAGGATGTAACAATCAGCGTGGGTTCACATTAGGGTAACTAATACAACTCATAATGGGCCATATTACTATTGTACCCTGGCACGGTATGTGGGTTTCTAGTAATTACGTCTTTAAAGTACATACTTAAATGTACATGCATTTGGTGGAGTAGCGTAGAGTCATGAGTGAAGTGAAGAATAGAAAACAGACAAGATTGAAATCACTCTTTTAAGGAAAGAAAGTCTAAAAATTTGCATACTCCCAAGAAGAGCAGAGACGAACTTCTAAAAAAGCTAAATAGTGTAAAATGTACAATGCACGAAATCCCTTACGCAGATCTGGACCATTTTTGGGTTCTCAGTTTGAATTTGAGTTGAAATTGAAAGAGAACTAGTTCAGTCGGGTGATGAGGAGATGAGTTTTGTTTTCAGTTAACAGAAGAAACGGATATAGGTAGAGGATTTTTGCACCTGGGTCTGTTGGTTTGTTTGTTGCGGAACCCAACGACTATTTAACATGGATTTTAATTGCTCATATATATTATGCAGTTAATATAGCCTTCAACATAAAGTTGAATGGGCTTATATGCATGACCATTTGGTTCTAACCCAGTTGCAGAAGGGAAAATTAAATTAAAAACGGAGTATCTCCCTCGGCAGCTCTTGATAAGCTTATTGATTTTTTTTGGTGGTTGCTTTTATTTTAATGAGTAATAATAAATCACACCCCATAAATCTCTAAACTTCACGCCTACACAATGAGAGAGAATAAAAATGATTTGAAATTCGAAAATTAAGTTGTATTTTTACCATGTGAAACTCGCTTCCATCGGTAGTGGGGGCTCATTAAAATCGTAATTATTAAGTATTAATGATTTTTACTCTCTGTTGAAACTAGAAATTACAGAAATAGCTTATAAAAATGAAATTCTTTTTATATGCGATCATTTCTCGCTTTCCTGATCAGGTTAATGCACTGACTGAGAAGGTTTATGAGATTTGATGCATTGCTCATGGGTGCATTGCATATATGGTGCACAGTTGCACACTAACCAGGATTAAGAGGCGAAATATTTGTGAATTACTGTATGCTCATGTAAGCTAATTTGAAATTTGATTTAGATTATACAACAAGAAGGTTACAATAATAATTTGTGAAAAATATTCCGGTAAGCTGAACAATGCTTCGATAGAACTATGGAACACTCTTTCTATGATCATGATCATGGCGATCCGATATGAAATGAATGCCAGTTGCCACAATTCGAATTATTACGTATTGTATTATGATTTGATATGATAGCATAGTGAACTCTGTTTGGTTTCGGTTGTGGTTTGAAAACTACGGGTTCTCTACATGCTCCTACGGTTGTCCCAAATAAACATGAGATGGTGATATTATGATGGTTTCATTTGAACGGAAAATTTATGTGCTGAACTGAAGATAATAATAAATTAATGTGTTTTTTGCCTTTCTTGAGCACTGGGTGGCTGATATTAACTAACTAAATTAAAATTATTTTCATTAAACACTTCAACTCAACCCCGTCAAGGTTTGCAAAGTTTGTGGGGTAAGAGATTGGTAATGGTACAGTTAGCTTGAAAATATTATTGCATATTAAATTAATAACTGAACTGACCTAACCTAACTAATTGTGCCAGGGTTATCAGAAAACTAATGCAATAAGTGATAAAATTTACACTCTGAAACCGTTACAATACAATTGATTGAGTTTATTGAATGGAACATATTTTTCTACTAGTAACTTATCTACCCACGCCAGTATGTTATCTGTTACATAAAAGTATAACCAGAAGATTTACAACAATTCTAATCGGACTCACCGGAGTGAGGTGCTGTTTTTAAAAGTAGTTTGAAAAACAAATTTATGAATTCGCGCTACATTTAATCATGACGATAAATCAACCGACAGGAAAAGTGGGCTACCAGGGACTCGTTCATCCCATTTTGTAGGTAACTGAATGGTGACGAGCTACAACCACAAACACCCTGGTAGTGTGCAAATATGATATATATGTATAAAAAGAGAAGCATTCCATTTGACATATTCTACGAATATGATCTACTTCAAACTTCAAATATCCAACCAGAAGAAACGGGCTATAAACTTCCCAATTGCCGTGGCTGTAAATTATTTATGTGCCCGCTCTGTGGTCAAGAAAGCGGATGTACTTGCATCGACCGATTAAACTTACAATTAGAATTAGACTAATCGTAAGACAAATGATAAATGGACCGTACAAATATGAGCATGAAATGTCAGGTAAATGGCAACAGTTGATCGGAAACAGGGCGCTGATGCTTATTCCATCTTCCTCTTGATAATTGTCAGTAACAAACTAAATAAATCTTCCAAATACAAAACGATGCGTTTACTTCCATGTATATGCTCAGGTATGTGCATACCTATTCTAATTTAACGCTTTAGTTTATTACATAGTAGCTTTTTATTAATCTTCATAAGAAGGAAGGGAGTGGAAATCCATGTTTAGGGTTTGGCCAGCAATTTTTTTTTGGTTTAAAATGTGTGAATTAATCCATTACAATTACAATTACAACAAGCACACTTCATTACTAAAACAAAGGATCAAGGACGGACTGACTTTTGCCTGTGTCATTTCATTACTTCTAAAAATACATATCTCAGCTTAATACAGTCCCATCACGGAAACATTAATTTTACTCGTAGCAAAAGTGCAATTTTTATGCTTATGAATTTTATGAATCGGATTATGAGTAGATAATGGATTTTACACAGGAAAAATATGCGCTCTGGCTATAAATAAATTGGGATTAGTTTGTTGAGTGCAGTGGAGTCACAATCACTCTCGGTGGTTTTAATAGGCAGTAATATAATAGCACCCAGCCCTTGTTCTTTGTCCCGACTACAATACCACAATATAGTACAATGTTCAATACAAATTAATCTGCTTTGTTATTTATAAAGGACATAAACTACTCATTAAGTATATAAAATGCCAACAATGAGCCAATATACATTAGACAATAAGTATTCTCATATCATCATCTCATTTCAAGCGGCTTCATCAACTCGACAAAACAACCGTCCCAGTCCACACTCCACATCATGAATGAGAAATTGGCTTTGTTAGAGTTAGTTATAGTTAAATTACTGATAATCACAAGTAGCATATTATTATCAGTAGTGTAATGTGTATGCGGTGTGCCACATTTTTTGAAAGGCTATTTTTATTCCCACTGCTTCCTTCCTGTTGACATTTGTTAAGTTGTTAGGCTCGGCAAATTATTCCCCCTAACATAGATATAACTTTACAATTTTACAATGCTCGCTGATAAAAAAACCTTTAATGGCTGAAGCACGAGCACAAACTCATTTGAAACACCATACCATCGTCAGTGAGGATCATGATGTATGACTACGTGATAACCACGTGGATTCTACAGAAAAAAAATGGTGATTTGATATATATTTCTCATGCCATGATTCATTCGTGTTAGTATAACAGAAAGGCATAATAACATTTAGAAATTAACTAATCTTTACAAAAATTTGATAAAGTTTTTATATTGCGTCTGGAAATAGAAATCAAGTCATTCGAATTATTATCATTACAGCAAGTAGTAACTGGTAAAATTATTATGACAGAAAATACCGTTTCATTGTCGAAACAACTCATTAGAAAAATATAATGCCAAATTGAATTACAGCAATTTATTTTAATTGATCTGATGATATATGGCAATATATGCGACTACTTAGCTGAGCTCGTCTGCTTATCCGTTCCGAAGATGTTTTGACGTTTTCCGCGGATGTGGTTAAGACGAAGGGTTGAAATAAAAGATAATGAAAGGGACTAAACCAGAAAACAACAGAATTGACTTCAGCGGAAAAGTCAAGGCAAGACAAGGAAATCCATACATACAACCAAGTTAAAAGAAACTTCCCATGTTCAATTAAAATTTTCGCGAGAGGATGAGGAATCATTGACTCCCCCATCGTCATCGATGATTGAACTGATTTTTCTTTCCCTTTTTTATTTACAAGCTCGAACATGCAAAAGCGATTTAAAAGATGCCCTACTACAAGATAGACTCAACCGCAACTTAATCATATACATGCTATTATTATATTGTAGTAAGAAAAAGTGTTTTCCGCAAACATGCAAGAATAAAAAAGCAAAAACAACGTGATAATTTAATTGCCTGCATATATATGCACATGCGACGCACTTTCATTGTAAATGGTTAATTTGATTAGCATTGTATGATTATCTGTTGCGTGAACGTTGATTGACAGAAGGGGATGTGATGTGTTTGCTGTGTTTGGCGATGGCGATGATTGTCGTTGTATATTTAAAAGTACGCTGATTTGACAATCACGAGAGTGATCTCCTTCTAACATGCATATACTTTATCGTTGACTAGTTCATCCTCTTGTTTTGGTATCATCATCTCATCATCACTAACGATTTACAACCATCATTATCATTATGCTCGAGCAGAGGGAACATTATGCAAAATGTAAAAATTTTAATTTTTAAAGTAGGCCTTTTCACACACACACACGACATTCATAACAACAATATCGAACTCGTTAAGATTTTTGTCAGATTGATTGCACCGTGGATGAATATTCGAGTGAGCAGACATATATATTTTTTTTTTTGTGAAAATATTTCAGCTTTCTCGTCACTCACACCAGATCACCACATACTTTGTTATAGGAATAGTGACATTTCCTACGAAACTCTGAGGGATGAAAGGAAAGTAAGCAAAGCTCAAAAACTTCCAAGAATGTTCTCGTTTGAGTCTTTCGATTCATCTTCCTTGAGACTTTGAGACTGAGATTGGAAGGATAACAACACGCGAAATTTATTATTATTGCCCATTACCAATTTACCTACTTAATGAAAGCTCTATCGCATCACATATTATGTGGAAGGGGGACATTTCATGTAATTTTGCATAAAAATCCATGTTTTGTGTGAAATATGATATGGGGAAGAGTGAAGAAGACCACCAAGAAAGTAATGTAATGGAGAGAAATTATGGACATGCCTACATAAAAATTAAATGTTTTACCTTGTCTCCTTCCCTCCACCATTTCTATTTTATGCAAGAATTCCATCTAAAGCAGAGAGTTGGGTGAAAACATGAAGAGCCCTTGTCCGAGTCTGATATAAAGTTTCAAAAAGGTGGATAAGCAAGCGGATATCTCTATCTGATTACCATTTTGATATAAACATTAAAACATTAAAATAACGGCAGAAGGAGAGAAGGAAGACGTTAAGAATGATGAGGAGGAGATGGAGGACGCACTTTAACTGCGTTATAGTTATGTTATAAAACTCTTACAAGGAACATTGATAAGTTGATAAGAGACCCAAGTTATTTTAAAAGTTAGGGGGGTACTTGAGTAATCATAATCAAGCTTCATATGATATTGTTGTATCGTAGAGAAAAGAATGGCACACGATTCCCATATTCCATCTCATCTCACATATAAGATCAACTGATTCAGGTTGAACAGCAGAGGAATAATGCTCGTTTTTATTTTCTCTCTCTTGATGTTGTAGAGAAGGACTTAATGATAGTTAAAGGTAATAATAATAATCAAATATGTAATGTGTAAATATTCATGAGGGAGCCAGAGCCATATGGCGGCGCGCTATGTGAGGAACATTTCATTTTACATGATGATTCTGATTAAGAAGGGGAAGAAGGGGAACAAAGATGACGATAATGACGCCACGGAGGAGGATGGGATGTTGAGGATCGGATGGTCGTGAGCGTAAATGAAGCCCGTTATTTATTTGATATTGTATCCTGAAACATCATATCATATCGTAAACACTTGTGCCATGGCTTGGCTGGGTTGAGAAAAGGGTAAAGGAAAGCAACAAAATTAGCATAATATAAAATTATCATTATTATAAAAAAAATACTCCATAAGTACACTTGCATAGCAAAACTAGGAAAATAATATAGCCTCTTCTTCTATATTGTTCTTGCCCAACATTTCCCACTTGTGATTATAATTATATTTATATGACGGCAGCAGCAATGCTGCGTAAAGTAGATACATGCGTATTTATGTTATGTTTGTGATGGTACTTGAGATTCTTGAGATTCAAGTCAAATCGTTTTAATGCTTGGTCACTTCACAGTTTTTTCTCTTCTCTCGTGTAAAAATACTGTAATTCTACGGTTTCAAAATCGAAGGAAACTCGGGCACTGCTATTAGCCTCGACGATGATGAGATCCTATAATCCTATAGCCTATAATGATAGGAATATGGTTGCCAACTTACCAATAAACTTTGTGAGGTTTAATAATAATGTTTACCGAAGAAGGCCCCTGAATGAGATATCGCATCATAAAAATATATGATGGCGAGTTATAGAAGGATGATAAGAGTGCGCTATGGCCTGACACTAGCTTTATAAAATAGCTTATATAGCAAAGGTAAACGTAACAATTTTGAAGTTTTGTATTTTTTCTTCAGGAACTAGCCAGAAACTGACGATCCAAAAGCGGTTAAAAATAATAGTTGAAAACAACATAACATAACAATAACAAATGTTCTAAAAAAATTATCTTAGCAGGGCACGCTATGATGTTATGATATGCTATGAAATATGATATGATGATGAAACGAAGGATGAAAGTCATCGGAGCATAATACTTTTAATATTTAGGCACGTACACTAACGTTTCTGTTGTTGTCCTGATAAAAGTATTTTTTTTGAGAAGTTGCTTGCTATAAAATGAAAATGGGGAAGAAGGGAGGGAATCCTCTTGAAAATTATTGTTATGTAGTACCCGAACCAGACCAGAGGTTTATTCCTCGTAAATATGTATATTTCACTTGGTTTAATGACAATGATGCAGATGCGATGCATGATACGAGTAATTTGAAATTTAAATGTTAGGACTATGACAATTTTTTTTGGCAGTTTCATCAGTCTGTTACTATTATTGCACATGAGAGCAGAGAGAGTTTCTATGAATGTTCTATTCTATGTATGTGATGCGATTTGCGAAGTTTTCATTCATCAACCAAACAACGAATTAGTTTGCTTGCGAATGAGTAAGGCGAAGGGGGAGTTTGGTGCCCCTAGAATGGGGCTCATGTGGGGGATATAAAGACGCAGGGAGTTGGAAGTTGGGATTAGAAGAGAAAGGGGGAATTATCTTCTTCAACTATTTCAAAGATGTTTTTTTGGTATTCTTAGTCTGGGTACTTAACTTACTTATCACGCGTCATAATCGTCATCACTGCTCAGTAATTTCTTAAGTTGTAGAAACTATCTATGCAAAATATATGAATTAGATGCAGAGATTCTGATATCCACAGAGCAGGTGGACGATTTGAACACGAGTTTTGTGGAGATATGAGTCTGGTATTGGATGGCACACTTGCGCCACACTCCATTTCAATGAGGATTTTAAAACTTTACAATGACCACAACAACAATAATCAAGTGCCATTCCATTTGCAAGCTCTTCTTTTGGCATACTTTTATACATTTTTTTGAAGATTCAACAACTGTGACAAGCGTGCAGGGATCATCATCAGATCAGAGTTGATTGTGGAATATGAAGGGGCATTAGTTAGTTAATCCCATATTTGCATTTTTGCTTTTTGTTGGTAAATCTAATAAAGTCGATTCGACACAATGCGCAAACTAACTAAAATCGCAGACTATTTTTTTTAAGGAAAGTGACATCTTTGTTTATATATGGTGAAAATTGGCATCCTTCGGGGGTTAAACGCTCCCTTCTCTCTTAAAATGAAAATCAATCTGATCTCTGATGATGATGACGAAGAGCCCCGGTCTCTACTAGAATGGCGTCTCTGTCCGTGTGCAAAATATCTCAAACAATACATGATACAAGGCGGACATGATGATGCTGATCGCAAATCTCAAGTCCTAAAAATATGGGATGAAAATGTTAATTAGCCCAAGACACCGTCATCCTCTGATCATCATCATCATCAAGTTAACTAGCTTCAAATATGAGGATCTGATCATGCTCACGGCTCACACAGGCAGCATTTTTGTCGAGGTGGAAGGAATAATGTGAAATAAAAAACGAGAGAAATTCTGAAGGCTCTTCTCTGCTCCCCCTCTCGTGTCGGCTCAAGTGCCAAACTGTACAATGGTACATATGTAAATGCGGGCCAGAGAGTCAGATGAATTAAGTGTTTGAGCAGATGTAAGCTTCAAAAAACAAAACCTTGAGCGGTTTACACCTTTTCTGTGAAAATATTTTTTTTCATATAAGTATTTTTGTCAGAGAATCTATCATACACACAGAGTCTGTCAGCAAACTGGTACCAAACCCATATTTGACATGACTTCCTTCACATTAAATTTACTGCGACACAAAATTCTTTCCCCAGCTTTTGCCTTCATTCAGTAACCCTTAATCAGTCAATCATTATTTACTTATAGGAGGATACACACAAATGGTAGTAGTAATCATGATTATATATACTGGCTAAGGTCATGTTACTCATTGCATATATTACCTACATTTTAATTTTGGCAATAAATATCCTGCTATTAATTT
>JAQIXQ010002641.1:0-10075 GCA_034700485.1 Pseudosinella alba | reverse complement strand
AATCCCCCTAGGTAACCCCCTCTGCTTGAATCCCCCGGTAATCAGAATAGATATTATTATTACATTGCGAAAATAAATTTTGAGTTATAGCAAATTCTTATAATGCCCCACAAGTTTCATTCTTGTGTTACCTTATGGGCTATATTGTGGTGTTTCCCATTTACCTCATGCATTTGTTACGGAGCTGTGTATACGGCTCTGATTTAAAATTGTCAAGCTTGCTGTCTGTCTGTCCGTATACGCTACTTCTCCCGTAATCTTTGGTCAATTTTCGCAATTTTTATCCACTTTAATATTACAACTTCTATCAGTTTTTTTTCTTCAATATGACAAATGACAATGTAATAATAACCCATACGGTAACACAAGAATAAAACTTATGAGACATTAAAAGGATTTGCTATAAAATTTATTTTTCGCAATGTAATAATATCTGTTCTCATTACAAGGGGATTCAAGCCGAGGGGGGTAAGTACCTAGGGGGATTCAGAGTTAGGGGGATTCGGGGTTGGAGGAATTCAGGTTCGGAGTGATTCGGGGTCAGGGTGATTCGAGGTTGGGGTGATTCGGTGTCAGGGTGGTAAAGGATATTGGGGGGGAAGTAGCTCGGGGTGCTAATGGCCTAGAAGCGTAATAATCACCTCCACCGCATTATTAGAGGTATGTACAATTTTCACTTAAAAAATAGGTGGGTTCATGAGGAGATGATACAGTAACAATGTAAAAAGACGTCCATGGCCTCGACACAAGGAATGAAGTGGGATTCAATTGTTTTGTTGGCAGGGCTTTGTTCATTATAAATGTGTTGTAAAATTCAGGTAGAGCATATTCATAGTTTTGATGATGACGATGATGATGATGATATCCAACTTGTTTTTCCTCATCAGCACTACCACTTCGAAACAATGATTGCGGTGATGGTAGTGATAAGTGGAACAATACATAGTTATATTATTATGTGGGAAAGGTGACATGGGTTGGAGAAGGCGGAAGCAGGGGATAAAAATACGGAGAGATGTGAACTCGGGCTGGGAGTCATTGCAGGTGAGTGTGGCTAAGGGAACGTACCTTCAAGTTGTGATCCTATCTTATCTGTTCTGATCGAAGTCATTTGTTCAAAGAGGCTTAAATATACATTGATATGCAACTTGTCATGAATATCTGTGTCCTTGCCCTGCTCACTCTGATTTTCGGTGGGGGAGTGAGCGGGGCTGGGGCTTCAAACAGGGGGAGGGATAATGGGGGTGGCAATGGTAGTAGTAATAGTGGGACTGCCAGTACGATTCAGCGGGTATCAAGAGCTCATCTTGAGTTTGCGTTGAGTCTCTATCATCGCTTGGCTGGGGATCTCGGGCCTTTTGAAAATTTGGTGGTGAGCCCGCACAGGTAAAAGAGAAAAAGTTTAAGTTTAACCAAGCAGTTTTGTAATTAAGTCGTTGAAGGTGGTGGGATTAATTTTATTGGAGAAAGTTGGGGTAATGTGAAGCCTGTCCGTTGATTGAAAAATGTCTTGATTAAACTTTTTTGCTTTGTGTCGAGGGGATAGTGTGGCGTCAGTATTAAGTCAGTTATGGCTCGGTTCTGGAGTGGGATCCACTACTTACAGGCAACTGGAGAAGGTCCTGTATTACAGGGAAAGTGGGCTTACTCCGTCACAGGCTCATCAGACTTTCCATCCGGCCAATTATGGGATTACCGACAATGACTTGAATGTAAATTCGTAACCTTACTAAATAAGAATTAAAATATTGTTTATTATTAATTGTGACTGTGGTTAACTTATTCTAAATATCTATACCAGGCTGTGGTTGATGTTGCCAATGGAGTCTTTCTCCAGAGAGGGGTCCATCTCCGCAAGGAATTTGAACAGGATTTGGCTCATTACTACAACAGTTCCGTTAGACAAGTTGACTTTGCCCTGGGGAGTGGTATCCGGGGGGATAGTAGAAGCGCCCAGCGAGTCATAAACAGATGGGTAGCGACCCAAACAAAAGGTCGGATTTCGAGTTTGATCGACAAGCCGGTCTCCCGTGAGACCAGGATGTTGATTGTGAACGCGTTGGTGTTGGATGCCCAGTGGCTGCACAGTTTTGATCCAACGATGACCGCTGCAAATGGGATATTCCACTTGAACTCCAAATCCAAGATTGAGATCCCCATGATGGCGGGGAAGTTTCAGGTCAGCATGGGAGAAAGTAAGCAGTTGGGATGCAGGCTGCTTGAGTTACCATTCAGGGCAAGGAGATTGAGCATGTTCCTCCTTCTACCTAATGAGGAAACTGGGGTGGATCCTTCAGAGAGTTTGAGGAGATTGGAGGTGTCCCTTAATTCGGACTCCCTCAAGCATCTTTTCGCTTCCCTCACGGTAAGCAAGTGATATCAAAATGACTACAATTAATGGAATGGAATATATTCTTTACGATATGTAATTATATTTATTTCTAATTTATTCTTTAGCAAGAAAGCGTCCACGTCAGAATGCCTCGCTTCCGACTCTCATCCAATATAGCCCTGGAA
Organism: Pseudosinella alba; assembly: GCA_034700485.1. Lineage (NCBI taxonomy): Eukaryota > Metazoa > Arthropoda > Collembola > Entomobryomorpha > Entomobryidae > Pseudosinella > Pseudosinella alba. The sequence continues at coordinate 7,558 of JAQIXQ010002641.1, read as the reverse complement.
GATACCTTACGTCGAATGGGCCTCGTCACACTGTTCGATCCCACTAGGGCTAATCTAAGCCGGATGTCTACTAACACTCAACTGGCAGTGTCTGCAATGGCCCATAGGTCAATAATTACAATATTGTACAACGCACAATTGCAAATTATTTCACTTGTTACGCAACAATAATTTCTCCTTGTTTGTCAATTTCGTGCAGGGTACAACTCGAAGTCACCGAAAAGGGCACGGAAGGAGCAGCCGCTACTTCAGCCGGGATAGAGAGGTTTGGGGAGATTGGCGAATTTTTCGAAGTGAATAGACCATTCATCTTCCTCATTTGGGATTATAAACGGGGAGCATTACTCTTCATCGGAAGGGTCATATATCCCGAGGCACTGCTTACATCGTGACCGAACAGTATTTTGCCTATCATATATCTAACATTTTACCGTTTTGTAAACCTACCATTTAATTTTAAAATAAATAATGTTTTTATGATTTTTTAAACGAGATCATTGATGTATTAATCTGTAATCGACAATGGAGACAAAAATATTCCATCTTGGTCCATAGCATGTCAAACTGTTAGCCTCCCCAAACGACTTTTCATTTGATTGTCTACCTACTAGCATTTCCATATAGCCTTGGCCCTGTCAAGGAGGAGGGGAGCAATTTCCTGCGAGGAGGCATTTTCATGCATTTTGGCCAGAGAGAATGGACGTCATCTGTCTCAACCAACTATACCGATCAAGGCTAATTGGATTAAGACTTCCTTGGCAAAACTTGCGGTAATTTAATTTACGATAACTAATCACACTCGTTGACAGAAATCAATTTGCCCTCTGCCAGAAGCACATTTGGGTTGCAAATAAATAAATAAAAATTACAAAATTAACGGCAGCAATACAATGCCCATTCCCATGTTCAACACTCGTCATTGTCATCATCATCATAGTCAATATGTCATCATCCAATATTCTCAACAACACTGACCAGTGGTCACTGTCCACTCCTTTCTCTCACGCATGGATCCCTTCGCATTACCTATTTTGATTTTTGTAAAATTTATTCACACGTTTTGGTTGAGTTGGTTGACAGCATCTTTTCATTCTACCCATTCCTTTCTTATCCGTCACAACTTACGAAAATATAACATTACATAATATTTTATATATTTCCACAGCACATCATCATGGAAAAATGGGGCTTATTTGACAGGTTACATCAAATTATATTAAGTAGCTGAATGTGCCTTCCATTTTAAAAATAATTTACATGAAATTTTTTTTCCCCATTCCCATTCATTTCATCCCATTCATGATGTCATTGAGATTGCGGCCGATGATGTTCTTAAACCAATGATAATTGTTCCCTTTTTATTATTTACATAACCCAAAAGCCATTCAGCAATCCCATTGTCACTCCAACTCCAACTACATAACACTGCTCATGTATCATCATCCCCATCATCATAATCAGCTACATTAACACTTATATAATATCCTATTATTACCTAAAATATGAATGGCTACTTTGCTACCCTTTCGCATTGCTCATTTGGTTTGGTTTAATATGCGAGGGAGATCATTCATGATGATAAAAAAATTGAGAATGAAATGTTCTTTTTTATCTCCAAGCATGCTTAAATATTTTTTAACAATTCCGCTGATGTCCTATTGATGACGTCTTACCTGTCATTAACTAATTGTTGCCCAAGAGGAGTGGGACAAGAATAGGAATATTTGTATAGACTGCACTCTTTTCCCCCCAACTATTATTAAATTTGAATTATGGGTTTTATGTAAAAAAAAAAAATCTTGACTACTTTTACTACTATTACCGCATAATATATATCATGATTCATGAATGGAACAATGGAGTGGATGTGGAGGGATGAAGCCACCACCACCACCATCGACCATCATCCCCCTGCCATAAGCATTTATGGAATCATTCGGTTCACTGATCCCATTTTTTCACGGTGGAAGAGAGATGGATTGTCGTGGAAAAAAAAATCTGTTAAAATGGCTTAATAGCCATCATGTACCATTCTATACGGTATATTGTTGGGGGAGATGATGATGATGATGATGATGACCACACATTATGGACTTATTATACTCACTTGAGCAAAAGGATTTGTAATTTACTTGATAAAAAGAAGTTACATATACATATATATCTTACAACCCTTTTTCAAACTCTGTTTAAATCTGAAAAAAATCCTTTAACAAAAATTGAAATTGAAAACTGAAATGATTTCTTTCTGGTCCACCATTGTTCGGAAGAAGACAATCAGTCAGGGAGAGAGGGAGAGATTGATGACATGACAAGGGTGGTTTTATAACTTTTGTGGTTTATGGGGGGAGGGGGATGAATGAAATTGGTCGGGTGGATGGATTGGACGGACATGGATTGAGCAATAATCTTTTCTCTTTCAGTTTTATTTGCTGTAGTCGAGTCACTTCAAAAATCAAAATTTCGTAATGGTGAGGGTGAAAGGGGTGGTTTGGGTAAATATCGCCACACCGAAGTAGTAGGCTTCAGTTGAAGAAGTCTGTAATTTATAATTTGTGTTTGCATTTCACTCGACAAATATAAAATGAAATTCAATTGTTTGATAGTTATGTTGACATATCATATCATATCAGGGTTTAGGAATTGTGTAAAAACCGTTAATCTATGTAATTTAAAAGCTATTATACTCTGAAGAAAAATATCCCTTTTTCATACACGCTTGATGATGATCATGATGATGATGAATGGAGATTGAAGAGGGAGATGGACACTTTCATTGGGCTTTATTCTTCCATTCAATATTTTTATTACCCACTCGTTATGATTTATTTGCTACGGTTGGAGTTGGATTCAGATTTAGATAGTTTAATAAGCGTGTTATTATTACTAAATATTATTTTGGGGGAAAATCCTATATAATTTGGTTTACTGCTGAAAATACAATTTTTTACAATGATGAGGATGCTGATGAGACCATAGAGATTGCAAACAAGCCATTCACTTTCCGTCTCCGCAAGCGTTTCAGTGACATACTTTCATTTTGATGATGGGATGATGATGGGTGTTCTCAGCCCCGATTTTATTGTCTGTGAAAAATGGGCTGCATATTCATAACAACAATTAACTTGACTAATATACCGGAGCACGGATTATGATTATGGTTGTGATAACTCCCTCATCCATGGCTGGCAGGGTCTTTCTTGTATTTATGTATTTTGCAATGCACTTTCAATTTCATTCCATGTGACTGACTCCATCCTTCGTGCCCCTGGCCCGTGACACTGCAGCCAATTATACACAGTCCATGTCCATAAAAAGCTTACCGTCAATCACAGCTTTATCTACGTCTGATTATGATTAGCCAGGGATGGGATTAGGTAGGATGAAGGGGAAGTGCTTCACGCTCAATTAAGCAAAAGTTGCTGAGGAGATGATGATAATTTTTTTTAACAAGGAGATGAGATGCATTTCCTCACAAAAATCGTATTTCTATTTGAATAGTGAACTCGGTCAATCGGCAGTACGCCAAGGACACGAGAGTTTGAAAGAAAGAAAATGTTTGATTCTTTTTGGGGGGAAATTGTTTTTTGCTATTACAAATCGAGTCAAGCAAATAATAAATATGCAGAAATCAAAGAAAACTTAAGTGGGCCTAAAATGATACCCAAACATGAAGAAAGTTTCATCATCACAGATCAGCTCCCGAAGCTTAGGAAAACTTGCTAAATAGAATTAATATGCAAAAATTGTTATTTGCTTTGAGATATTATTTTGTATGAAAACTGCATAAATGCTAAAATATTTTATTCAAATCAGCATGGCATACATCTTCCCCATTGTCTGAAATTAAGGAGAGAAAACATTAATTTTCCTGAAAATAATGTTGTTAATCAAAAGAACCATCATCAGGTTAAATGGGATTAGAGTTGCTTCCTTCCACAAATTAGTCAGAGACAAACAACCACGTAGTCATCATCCGCCTGATTTAAGTTGTGTATAACAGCCTCCATTTTACTTTCCGCATTCATTCATCATTTCATTTCACATGTATGTCAAATCATATAGGATTGAATTTTATCTCAGCCACTTTTTGTTTTACTTGCCTTATACTTTGTATGGATTTAATTAGAATCAGGTTTCATCTGCATTTTCCGTCGATGTCAAGTATTATTTTATTTTTTATCTTAAAAAAAGTCAAAATTAAGAGGTAAACTTTTGTCATTAATTCTGCTTAAATGCTCCTTGCAGCCCTCCCTGGCTGGCAAAAATTATCTTTTGTGGGAAGATGGATATGGCTCATTCACCTTTGGCTTGGCCTACAAATATTGTGCTGACTCAGTAAAAGTGATGGTGAGAGAAAAAAGTCTCTTGAGATGATTGACTGATTGACTGTAGAATGGAATGGAATGCGATGCAATATGCAATCCTCATAACTCATAACCAACCTATATGATGATGACTATGCAGTTCATCGAGTAAAAGTTTTTAAGTAAAAGTTTAATTGCCAATTACTGACCTTTTCTGGTATTTTACTGTCACCTTTCCAGTTTCCAGCCGTGCTTATACTCTTGTTAGTATTTTGACATGAGTTGTATGCTAAGGTGGGAGTGATATTATCAACGATAAAGTTCAACCTGGATAAATCCTCCAGACAAAATGACCAGAGGAACTGGAGCAAACTTGCTTATATTTACTCTTGGGTTTTATTGCCGCTGTCAAGTCTGATTTGATCTGAAGAGACTTGATATGGCAATAAATGATGTATGAGATGAAGTACTAAAGATGGGATATGAAAGGAACCTGCAAAAAATGTTTCGTAGACATCGTTAACGTAAATTATTTTGCTCCTCTCTTGGTTTGTCTACGTCAAAGAGCCTTGTTTTAAATTTAGCCCATCTCAATTTTAACTCATTTATGATCTTTGTCGATTTACCATTCATAAATCTTGAAATTGCTTTGTGTCCACTCATATCGTATTATCTACATTCATGTTGAATCATTTGTATTATTGTTTCTTCCCATCTTCCGCCAAATGAAAAGCATTTTGTTTCGACAAAACTTTACCGCAGCCAAAATATTTTTTTCTCCCTCGCTAATTCTTTTCATTCTGATCCAATTTTGAACCCTATGCGTAGATACTATACTTACTTTTGGATTAATCCCCACATTTTATGGGGAAGGAACAACGGTATATCCTCTTAATTTAGCGTAAATATGATAAGTTATGATCGTATTGATAGCTGATGGCTGATACCTTATGATAAGGGATTAATCTTATAGAAATCTCACCATCTCTATTTAATAAAATATATTTTAATCTCTGTTATTTCCATTTCCCAGCCCATATATCACTCCCTCGTTAAGATTAGACAAGCTGGCCCGCGTCAGACATTCATAATGATGATGATGATGCTGATGATGAGTCTTCAGCTTTGATTTTAATATGAGTTGATCCTTAGCAACCATTTTGATCCGCCGACCATTTATTCATTATCATTATCATTTCCCCCTCCCCCACTTGTGCCAAGACGTAAAAAGGTTCTTTGTTTCGTCAATAAAAAATCAATTTTACCATCATCATCATCATCATCATCACCACCATCCAAAATCAAAATCCACTCCCATGCATACTAACTAATTGTAAGAGAAGAAAGAGGATTTTTTTTAAAGTTGCAACAAGTCATAATACGGTTTATCCCAACTTGTAGAAAACTAACGATAAGTGCCCATCTTGCAGCAAACAACAGCAAAAACAACCTAGGATTACTCTTAAATTACAACAAAGGTAAAGAGATCTAGAGGCCTTAGAAATAGAAAAATTCACCTTAATTCCTTTCATCATCTATCAAAAATATGCACTAGATGTATTTACCTAAGCAGTTGTAGTAGTATTTATAATATACAATTTAGAAAAAATACATGAAAAAAATCCAATCGTAAACAATTGTAGTACATAACAATAATGAAACTAAAATAGTTTGAACTTCTCAACAATATTAATCCAATGCTAATCGTAAGTATAGCGATTTTTTTTTCAATTCATTTCATTCATTTTGTTTCTCTCTGTGTTAATAGTGTTGCCTCTTAGGCATATGCGTATGCGCGTGTGAGACACGCTGCAAGCGTGCTATATATATATACCTATGTAAATTTTTATTAACTCTTTAAATATTTTTTTTTCAAGCAAAAATATAAAAGTCAGTTATAGTTATAGTCATGGTTTTTTTCTCATTTAAGCTATGGTCCTATAGCTTCATGGCTTTGCCCAAAACATGGGAGGGGATGATGATGATGAGAGGAGTGACTGGTGAAATCCTTCGACTAGAAAAGGAACTAGCTTGACTATTGAAAATATTTTTATCCCCGTTTAAAAAAATAAATTAAAATATTGGTTGTACTTGACTTGTACCTCAGGAGTCAGGTGTAATTAAGCAGAGGTCAGGAGGGGGATCAATACTATTATGGCTACTGTGCAAATTTTTCACACTTACTTTGACTTGGACGCTGTTAATAAATACTTATACATTTTTATATGGGTAGATTGCAATTTTGGATTGTTCTTCAAATTCTAGTTAGCTTAGATAAAGTTGAAGTTATATGCTTATGATTTGATGATGGAGGGTGTGATGATGATGAATGATTTTATTTCCTGCATTTTTCAAAGCCAAATTATTATTTGATATGAACGGGGTGGCTCCGGTGGCGGTGGTAATTTATTACCTAACTATAAATTTCAAACATTGGTTAAATCTAAGTTTTTGCATGATCTTGTAAATAGCAATTGCCATCGGCAACGATTCCTGGCTATGTGTGTACTCTATATGTTTTAAAGACTAAAATTGTGCTAATTCTGCCAGTTCATTAATAAGTAAATTAATTCTGAGTTTTTCATTCGACCGGAAAGGAGTGTTATATAAACGCTACAGACAGATAAGAAGTAAGATTCAGCCTGATTTCTATGCATGATTGATTTATTTTTTATTGTTGTTCTATCTTGGAAATGATCATTGTCATAAAAACGGGATTTATTTTTATTGAAAGGGACTAATGAACTTTCCACTTATTATCAGATATAGTCAATTTGTGAAATGATTTAACTCAAATCAATTGCGTGAGAAGTGGTGTATAAAGACTTCTGCTTCGTAAAAAGCCACACCCCTATACTGTGTATATTTTTTGAAAAACTAAATTAGCATGTGTAGGATAGGCCCTCGATTTTCTCACAACATGGATAGGATAGGCCCTCGATTTTCTCCTACATGAAGGACAGGTCGGGCAGTCCTTCACCATTGCTTTTTGCTGAGCTGGAGTGAAGGTGGCATAGCATGGGAAGGAAGGACCCTGTTATTGTTATTAATCTTTATGTAATAGTTATAAACGCGAAAGAGAGAGAGATAGTTATATACATTGACGTTATAGTTATAGGAGTGAATGAGAGAGTATAAGAGAAACAGGGAGAGTATGGGAGAAACAGAGAGAGATGAGAGTTGCTTACATGTAGGTATTCAGCATCCCTAGCGTAGCAGCAGCAGCATATCCTTTGCCTTAGCGTAGCAGC